>PNEQ01023838.1:12711-33996 GCA_003012365.1 Medauroidea extradentata | reverse complement strand
TTTTTTTTCGATATCGCGCCGGCCTCTAGCGTAGTGGGTTAGGCGCCAGTTTACGATGCGAGAGGCCCTGGGTTCGAATTCTTGCTCGGGCATGGATGTTGTGTTGTTCTTTCACCTCACATCACCCTCATCGGCTTGTAAGATGTCGTTAAAGGGCCGTAAAACCCTCTCACCACCTTGCCTACATTGCAATGCAAACCAATGGCTTTTAATTTTTTTTATTAGATGTCCGGAACAAATTGTTTTGCAATCTTGACTTTATCGCACATACCAGAATAATATAAATTCCCCTTTAGGTGCCATTGTGACTTGTAGTTACCGTCCAATTCACCAGCATCATACTGAAATGTTTATTTAAGACGCACGTGCGTGTGTGGACCGCGCTGTGAAGTGGGAGGAGAGATAAAGAAGGGAGGTCTGACTGCTGAGTTGCATTTCCACTCGCGCGCCTCGCCAGCAACATTTAACCACACGGAACTAGCCAGATATTTTACGGTGGGATTATTAATGGCTACGTAGTGATGAACAACTGCTTTTAAAGTTTAATACTGTTTTTAAATAAAACGTGATGGATTTGAATGAGGCAGACACAATTTTCTTATGATTTTTGACCAAAAAATAATTTAATTAAAATAATTTTGTTTTTCAAAATTCTGTCAGAGTTATCCGAAGTCCGGGACATCGAGGTCCGAGTTATCGAGGATTCACTGTATTTACTTTAATTGAAAAACCTCTTTGTGCACAAGATTGGTACTTCAGTCATCAAGTGTTAGAATGTCCAAGCGGATAGTTGAACTAATTCTGCAGCAGGATAAGTAGCTATAGCTGTCCACGCGAAAAGCAGTCTTAAGTTTGTCCCTGCCACTAATAAGTGACTTCACCTGGGCCTTATTTATATCACTGCCAATTTGAGGTTGTGGGGTAATTACAGACACCTAAGGTAAGAGGTTACTCGACTGAAAAACATATGTTTACCCTATCCACAACCATTGGTGACGGCGCCCTCAATTATTTAGTTTCAAAATATTCACTTTAACTTTATTGCCATTACAAAGTTTCAGTGGGTAAAGATTTCGCGGAAACGTATTTGGTGCCCCAAACTTGAGATTCGGGAGATGATATATCGTCGGCTTACTGCCAAAAGTGACCAAGTCAAAATGAGATAAAATGAAAAAAATGCTAGGAATAATGTATACGGACAATTACCTGAGTTTAAAGTCTATTCGTCGTTTCCTACTGTTGCGTCACAATATAGTAACTTACCACAATTTCGTTAATTTCTACAAATAAATAGTGTTTTAAAACAAAATAACATTTATGACTTAATCACTTTTGACAATATACCGACAATATGTTAGCTGATGCTGTAGAGGAACCGAAGTGGAAAGCGAACTGCAATTTTACCCCTTTTAAACGACTACATATAAATTGCACTAATTCGATCTGTCTTGTAGTTTTTGAGTGTGAGAATTGAACGTTCGCACGTAGCTTTTAACGGAATTCGAGCCCGGAACTTCCTGGAATATAGACCTGAGTAACAAACAACTGCGTCACGTAACGTCGAAATAATTCATGAAAATAAAATTTATTGAAAAAAAAAAAATAATAAAATATCTGTGTCCTGGGCTCATAGAGGTTTTACAACACCACGTCTCGATAGGTTACTGTAGTGAAACTCCTGTATAAGTTGTTTCTCGCTGCTCGTTCCTGCTTTTCGGATCGTCTGCCTTGATTATTGACCAACTAAGTTTTATTCTTAATAATTACGTTTCTTACAAATAAAAAAAATTCATACATATTTTTTTAAATATTTACGTAAGCATCACTCTGACGCGAACAACACCTCAATATCGATACTGGTTAGATAGATATCGTGGGTTGGTGGAAAACAAATTTTGTGTTTTTTTACCCTTTTGGGTGTCGAATTTTGAAATATTTTAAATTTACATCTTAGACATTTGTATAAGTATCCAACTGAAGTGTAAATCACATCGCTAGCCCGTTCAGTTGAATTAAAATTGATCATTCACTAAAAAAAAATCATTTATCACCCCTTCACAGTACAGTGGGACCCTGTTATAACTCTCAAGGGACCAAGTAAAAGTGGATGTTATAAGCAGGAAGACTTTATAAAAGGGTAACATCCTATACAGTAATACAATAATACACAACGAATTATTTATGTTAAAAATGGATTACTACACACAAATATGTGGTCAAAGTTAAATAGTTACCACATTTGAATGCAAAATAGGTTCAGCTAGGATTTCACAGTACAGTAAATTTAAAACACATTAATACAGCTACTGTGAGTTTGAATGCAAAATAAGGTAGTATACATAGATTTTACATAAAACAATTTTGAAACAACAGAAACCTGTTGATTACTATAACACATAAGCACATACATACTAAATGTCAGCTTAGTGACTCAAAAATTCTTAAACATTAGACACACTTAAGTTTAATAACATAAACTGCACTTTCAATTCAAAACTAGCCGAAATATCTTAATTTATTTTTAAAGTGTTGCTTATTTTTTAAAAAATGTCAGTAATGCTGGTTTGTTTTTTGGAAACATATCCAACTTTCATCAAATATTTATCCAGCTGAGTAAGTGAATTCATCACAGTGTCTGGGACATCTTCCTGGAAGACTACAAAATTTCGTAGCAGTCGAAGAGATTCATGGGCCTGCTCTTGCGACACTTTTACCACCACTTCCTCATCATCACTGTCATCACTCTCTTGCACTTGTGGTACACACAATTCATCGACAGACATGATATGGTGTGGTGAGGCACCATCATCAACGGACACATATTCACTGAACGGCAGTGTGAAGTTAAGCTCCTTTTGTAGTGTGTCCCACTCATCTTGTGGTAAAGGTTCTGCTGGATCATCAGTACCTTCAGTTGTGGAAGGGAGTGCAGGATGCAAAAAGCCAGCCTTTGCAAAGCAGTTTACAATGACAGATTCTTGAATGGTATTCCAGGATGAAACCACCATGTGTAAGGCTGTCAAGAGGTTTACTTTTTTTAAGGGCTTCTTTGCCTCCAAGTCACAAATTAGTATTCTGCACAGACGGCTCCTGAACTTTTGTTTAAAGACCTTTATAATGCCCTGGTCCATGGGCTGCAAACATGAAGTGGAGTTCGCTGGAAGAAACTCGCAGTGATGATGTTTGAGATGGATGTGCAGAACAGTGATCCTTGAAAAGAATTATTTTTCTGTTCTGCACACCCATCTTGGCATCCAGAAACTGCAAGTATTGCATAAAGAGCTTTGAGGTCATCCATGCATTTTGGCTGTTTACATATTTGCATGGCAAAGAACGTACATTTGGGTTTAGCAGATTTTCCAATGACAAGTGGGGGCAGTTTTTCACTGCCATCCATGTTTGCCCCCAGATGAATGGTAATTCTTTCTTTACATTTTTTACCTCCAGAGCAATTCTGTCCCTTAAAAGCAAAAGATTTGTCAGGCAGAAGATTGAAAAATAGAGCACATTCGTCTATATTAAAAATGTCTTTGCTACTGTACTGTTCCAACAGGTTAGGCAGTACACTTTTCACTCAACTGTCTTTAACATCATCGTCCACACTCGCACTTTCTCCACAAACAGATTTGTAAATTATGCCAGTACGCTTCTTAAAACGATCTAGCAAACCGTTCGAAGGTGTGAAGTTGTCTATTCCTAATGTTAAAGCTATTTCCAACGCTTTTTCCCGCAGCACCGGACCATTTACAGGCACGTTTGCCGCCCTTACCTGCCTGAACCACTAAAGTAGTTTATCGTCCACTTCATCAAATTTTCCACAGCGAATTCTTTTCACGCTCGTTGATCTGCTGGAAATTTCTTTCAATATAGTCTCGCGGTTGGACAGTATCGTTTTCAATGTACTTACATTCATATTTATTTCGCGTGCGGCTGCCACCAATGTTTTCCCGGGATGTTTTTCCACATAATAAATAGCATTTACTTTTTCAGCTAGTGAAAACTTCTTTCGTTTTCTCGTTTCGTCAGTCATGTTTGAAACGTAAAATACAAACGAAAAACATAAACAAACGGAAAATATCACAGATTACGATAACAGCAGAATGTCAACATTAGCGGATATTGACAAACTTTACTTAAGCGCTAATCTTTAAAATGACGTTTATTATTTTTCTTAACTTAAAAATTTTGTAACATCGCATTTTTAAAATTGTTTTTAAAAATATATACAAAGTCTAACACAAACGTTTTGCAACAATTTGTTTTCCAGTTACATTTGTTAATAATATTCCATTTTACAGCCTTCCAGTACATGACGACGCCATTTTGAATACGCTTCTGTTTTTCTGTTATGGCCACGAGCTGTGTACCGACGGCCACAAACTTTTTTTTTTTTACCACTAACGTTTGGCGCGAGTTGTAACGGGCCTGAGGTATTAACTGTTACGTTTTAAGATGTGTTTTTTTGCATTTCAGTAGGTGTATTAAATTGCGTAACACAATTTTTGTATGATTTACGTGAAATGTGCCGATGTTTTAGCTGGGAAATGTCACTACAAGAAGACGGTTGTACTAACGGGGAATTATTTACATTGTTCTTATGGAGGTTATTTTGGGACCACAAAAAATGGTGTTATACCCGGGAAGACGGTACAGCTGGGATTTTATAAGCGGGTCCCACTTGAGAAATTGAATTTCGAAAAATCTGAAAACCGTTTTGCGATAATTTCTGTAATCATCATCCTGAAGCAAAAATTAATTGTATATCTCGATGGGTTTGATAGATATCAAGGATTTATCTAAAACACGTTCAAGGTCTTTTCACAACTTAAGAGAGTAAATTTCGAAAAACCTTTGAATCACGTTTTAGAATACTTTATTGGTATCTCGTGGACGTAAAAAACACATTAGCCTGCTTGGTTCAAGATATATCGACGATTAATTGAAAACGCTTTTCACCACTTTTCACCCCTTTTCACGTCCTTAGGTAGTGAATTTCGAAAATTCCTGAAATTGCTTTTTAGGTATTTGAGAAAGCATCAATCCTAAACAAAAATCACATTTCTATATAAAAAACTATTGGATCGATATATATCGAATGTGAGTCGAAAACTCATATTACCCCATTTTTAACCAGTTTAGGGCCGAATTCGGAAAATATATTTTAAATGGCACTTGGGATACTTACAAAAGCACCAATTTAAAGCAAAGAGTACTTCGATATCTCGATTGATACGATAGATATGGAAGGATAATTGAAAACACATTTCACGTTTTTTCACCCCTTTAAATAAAGAATTTCGAAATGATTTTGAGTCTTGTCATAGACATTTGTAAAAGAAACCAATTAAAGTTAAAATCACGATGATAGCCAATTGTGTTTCAAAGATAAAGACGATTCATTAAAAACACATTTTGCCCCTTTTTACTGCCTGGGGTTCAAATTTCAAAAAAACCTAAAACTCCTTTTTGGGTATTTACGTAAGCAATATTTTGAAGTGAATATCAACTCTCTATCCCGAAGGGTTTCATAGATATCTATAGTTGATTGGAAACACATTTAAGGTCTTTTCAGCCTCTTAAAAGTTGAACTTCGAAAAATCCTTAAATTGGCTAATATGCATTTTTACGAATGTCCTATTAAAGTAAAAATCACGAGATAGGCCATCAGGTTCGAGCTCTATCGACGTTTCTTCGGAAACACATTTCACCCCTTTTCACCCCCTTAGAGGTCAAATTTCGAAAAATCCCTTCTTAGTGCTCGCCTACGACCTGAAGGGAACCCCCACAAAAAATTTCACGATTCTAGGTCCAGTGGTTTGGGCTGCAGTTTGATATGTCAGTCAGTTAGCTTTCATTTATATGTATATATATATATATATATACACACACACATACATACATGCATGCTTATATACATACACACACAGTAAAATCCAGCTGATTCGACCCCCCTCTGTTGCATCCTTTCCGTTTATACGACCCTATTTTGAGAAATCGTAAAAACTTTTAGTCTGAAAAGTCGAAAATGTGAGTAAAATTGGCTGAAAAATACGTCTTTTATACTTTGTTGGAGCTATGTGTCACATTTATCTTGGCAAGGGGTGTACTGCAAGTAGGTAGGCATACAATGGCTAAAAATAGATACCACCCTCACCCTCGACTGTTTGCTAGCCAATACCGGTAAACTACTGCACCACCTGTTAGCATCTGCGCGCGCATCTATTGCCGTCCAGGTCCCGTGCCTTTGTCTTGCGACTCGTTAATGTGATCTTGCTCACTTGTGGATGTGGTACTCTCGCTTGTTGATTCGGATTTCTCTTGGTTCTTATTAGTTACAGTATTTGTTGACAACTTATTAAACTTTATTTCTTGGACGCCGATTTGGTTACAGTGCTTGTTTGATTTTGTGAATAATTGTTGAAGACCCACACATTTTATTTTTGGATTTCGATTTGGTAACATTATTGGCTTGATTCTGTGAACGATTGTTGACGACACACGTAGTTTTACACGGATTTTGATTTGGTTATATTTTTGACCTGATTTTGAAAATTATTGTTGATGATCGTGACTCAATTTTCAACTTACACAAACTCGTAAATTCGTGAAAATGAGTGAAAAGCGAGCCAGTTTGTAGCTCATTAAAAATACGAAATTATTCATGAAGTGAATAAAAATACAGTTTCAAAGATGAAGATAGCGCAGCTATATAGCATTCCGAAGTCTACTCTCTTCACGATTCTCAAAAAGAGAGAAGAAATTCTAAATGCAGTACATAAGGAAGTCCGCAATGTGCAATTGAAAAATTTGAGGGGCGTGACGTACAATAACTTAGAGCAAGCTATGTTGGAATGGTGTGGTGAGCTGAGAGCTCAAAATTTGCCTGTGAGCGACCAATGATGTTGGCAAAGGCAGACAAATTGACATTGAAGTTGGGAATAACAGACTTCAAGCGTTAGTCTGATGGCTAAATTGTTTCAAGACTCGACACGGAATATCCAGCCACAAGATCGTCGACGAATTTGTGTCGGTTGATCCTAAGTCTGTGAGTGAATGGTTGCCCTTGCTCCAAAACGTCCTCAGCCGTTACCAGCCCCGAGATGTTTATAATGCAGATGAGCTGGGGATGTTTCATAATCTCTTGCTAGATCACACTTGTGTGGTGAAAGGGGACACATGCAAGAGTGCGAGAAGGAGCAAGGAGCGCCTCACCGTTTTTCTGTGCTGCAACATGGAGGGCAGTGACAAAATAAGGCCACTTGTAATAGGCAAGTTTAAAAAACCGAGAGGTTTCAAGGGGAACATTCTCCCTTGTAACTATGATTTCAACAGGAAATCATGGATGAATACTGCAGTTTTTACGAAGTGGCTTCGTAGTTTTGATGCCAAGATGGGTGTCATGATGTGATGCACCCAGCCACATTTATTTCAGACAGTATAATTTTTTCTTTAAAGTAAATTGATCTACTGTAAGTCACGTTTGGTGGGTGCAATTTATTTAGTCACCTTGACAACTGCATGCTTGCTGATATGATGAGAGCATTATGGCCCAGGTAAGCATTGTGTGATACATGGTGATTTTGTGCCATGGGGCAGTGCAAGTAGCCCAACATCAACATAGTTCTCCCTTTTACCCCTTGTGTACCACAGCAATGTCACCAGGTGAACCCAATACCATAAACATAAGTTTGTGTGTGCCAGTATCAAGAAATATGTTAAATAAAATATAGTATGAACTTGACGTTTCGTGTGTGGCCCTCTGCAAGCTCATACTTGGAACTTGGAAAATAAATAAATATGACAAAAGTTTAAGAGTGCTGAAAATTGTAAAATTGAATAAAATATTAATATTGTTACTTAAAAGGTGTAATAATGGGTCAAGGCGGTGGGCCATAACTATTAAGAGGTTAGGTCAGTCACAGTTTGTCCGAATTTATATATTTGACCAAATAAGTTTGTCAGCCTAACCTAGGAGTATGTTCAGAACAAACTTGAACTTATATTTATTTTACTACAGCAGAAAGGTTTTTTTTTGTGTTTGTCACAGGCAAAATTTATGTATCATTCCGCAAAATGTTGAGCTAGCCTGGTGTTTTAAGATATTTATTTATATCTGTAATTTGATAGAACAGTATTTTTTTTTAAGTTCTGAATCACGTGTTTCTCACCATCAATAATTGTGATACATAAAATACAATGTGAAAGTGTAAAAGATAGTGGTTGGCAAGTAGATCCGCCAGATGGCACTGCTGGAGGATGTGGCCACAAGATCGCGAGCTGGTTGCTTCCTTCTGCATCAAGACTCGCTACGAGTTAGTTGTGTTCGTAGAAAATGGCAGCTAGGAGGCCGAATGATTTAAGTTAAAGTCGCGGTAATATTTGTTTCTGTCGAACTGTGATTGTCTAGTCTATTCGAAAATTACAAGCCGAGTGGCAGCTTCGAGCAGTGCTATGCTGGTTGAGGGACCTGTGAATTGAGATCGCAATAATATAATGGTGTTGTAAACCACGTGGGCCCGCTGCCTGATGACATGGTCTGTATTGAGATGTTTCTTTTTGTTTTAAGTCAAATTTGAAGTAAACAATGTCGCCAAGAACAGTTTTATTATTTTTTTAATAATCTCATCCCTACTATCGGACCCCGACCGAACAAAGTTGAGCAGTCGAAGTTGAGCTAGCCGGAGCAACGAATACCAGTGGTTTAGGAGTACAATGAACAGAAAAGTCGTCCTCTTTGTCGACAATTGCCCCACACATCCCTCGCTCGATAACCTCAAGAATATCGAGCTGGTGTTCCTACCAAAGAACACCAGTAGCATACTTCAGCTTCTGGACCAGGGGATAATCCAACAGGTGAAGCTGAAGTTCCGAGAAATGCTTGTGCGGAGCATGGTGCTGAAGCTTGACACTGGGAAAGAGATGAAGAAGTGGGATGTCTTTAGGGCAATGGAAGCGATTGTGGCCAGTTGGAGGTCATTTTAAAACCAGCAGTAATCCCCAACTGTTTCCAACATACCCACTTCGTCACACCAATTGACAAAGATGCTGCCGTCCATGTGCCTCTCGCTGCCGCCAACCCTGAAAACCCCCACGATCCACCCACAGTGGACGCAGAGCCCCAGCCGGGCCCCTTGACGGATTCACAGTTTCAGATGTACACTCGGCCATGCAACGACGAAATGTGGCAGCAGTTGAACCCAGACTGCACGTTTGCAGAGTTCGTGACAGCAGATGACAACATTGCAGTTTGGGGCAGGAGCTGAGCGACGAAGAGGAGGGAGCAGAAGAGCCCGTAGTTGCGCCGACGACAAAAGACGTCCTCAAGACTGGGGACGTCTTAGAATACATTCTAAGGCTGAATGGTGTGAGTGACACTGTGTGGTCCCAGTTCGCACAGTTGAAACAGTTTGTGGAAAATGCCGTCATGAAGAAAAAAAACAGGCAACAATTACGGACTTTTTTTAAAAAGTAGGGCGGTATTAGCTGTAATTTTTTTGTTTATCTTTCTGTTTAATTTAGTGCACGTATGAGAGAGATAAGAAATGATCGTTGGAGATAAGCTAGGGAGGTTGCGAGCGGAAGTAGTCAAGGTCAACCGGTACAGTCTCGTGCAATACAAACGCCGCACGTGACCACACGCATCTCACACAAGATGTTTACATTGAAAAATACCTTATGTTCGTATGTTACAGCGTAGTGGCAGCAGCCAACTGCTAGCCTGATAGTTACTCTATCCTCCTTCAAAGTTACAAAGGTATAAAAATAATTTTCCTCGTATACATGAATAAAAACGGTACTGTAATTAACAATCCTTCTGGGCCACTGTACATATGTAAACACATTTTAATACTACTAATTTTAAAATTTAATTTTATGTATGTAAATTGCATCATAGAACACATAATTTACAGCTGTATTCTTACACAAATTGTCATACTTTATAGCAATAAAATTTTAATCATGTTCTACAGAGTTACCGTATTTACTCGCGTAATCGCCGCATATTTTTGACCAAATTTTAGGCCCAAAAAATGAGGTGCGGCCATTATAAGGGGTTTTCAAAAAATTACCTTCTAAATTTTTTTTTTGTGTAGAACATAACAAGTGTACATTTTTTTCTATATTTACTCATTCATAAGGTGAACATTTCTTCTAAAATAAAGAAAAAGATTTTGTTGGTGTATAGTGAAATGGAGAAATTAAGACTACAAAATCTTGTTAATCCATTCACGTCCGTCACTCAATGAAAATCGTTTAAAATTATCCCGCATAAGACGTTTACATTTTACGGTCCATTACATGTGCGCTATTATTTCCCGTGAAGTAGTTTATAAACAAATCCGATTCACGCTTAAAACGTTACAACTCTCCAGACGCCTTTACGTTATCAACAGTGCATCATCAACAAGCGAGCGTGACATCGTGTCCGGCTTGGGCATGGATGTTGTGTTGTTCTTTCACCACCCACATCGGCTCTTGAAAACATCGTTGTTAAAGGGGCGTAAAACCCTCTCACCAATTTTTGTACATCGCAATGCAAAGCAATGATTTTTAATTGTTCTTTTTAATGTCCGGGACAATTTGTTGTGCAACCCTGAATTCATTGTACATACCAGAACAAAATAATTTTCCGTTTATATGGAAATTGTAACCAGTTGTTACCGTCATTTCACAAGCACCACACTGAAATGTTTGTTTACGACACACATCGTGCCTGGCTCGCAGGATGGAGAGGGAGGAAAGATAAAGAAGTGAGACGTCGGCCTGCTGCATTGCATCTTTACTCGCGCGTCGTGCGCTTCTAGCAACATTTTACCACACGGAACTTGCCAGATATTTACTGTGGGATTATTAAAGACTAAGTAGCTATGGACGACTTCGTTATAAAGTTTAATACTGTTCTAAAATATAATGTGATGAATTTAAATCCAGCAGAAACGATTTTTTATGTCTTTTAACCAAATGATAATTAATTAAAATTTATTAAAAATTTTTAAAAATTCTGTCCGAGTTATCATAAGTCCGGGACATCGATGTCCGAGTTATCATAAGTCCGGGACATCGAGGTCCGAGTTATCGAGGGTTCACTGTATTTGGGTATGGGAGTCAAAGTTGGCCCAAAATGGCTCAAATTCTCTATTGCGACCTTTCCGTTTATAAATCTGTTTTTCTGGTAACCGTGAGGGGTCACATCAGCGGGATTCTATATATATATATATATATATATATATGTGTGTGTGTGTGTGTGTGTGTGTGTGTGTATGTAATATATATGTGTGTATGTAAGATTGATTTTCTTTGACTGAAAAGGCTATCGTCATAATTTTCATTTCACGTAGATTCTTATACAAATATTTAGTATGTGATATTAAGGTTTTTCTAAATTAGACGGGTAAAGGTCGTGAAAAAGCATAACATTTTGTTTTCTATCAGCAGATGATATTTGTCTGACAATTAGAGATATTGAGTTATTGTTCATGTCAGAGTTATGCTTATGTGAGTACTTACTAAGAAGTTATGCCAGTATTTTAATTTATAAGATAACATAACTAAAACTTATATTTGTAAACTTTCAAGGCAGATGATCTGAAAAGCAAGTGTGCCGGGCGAGAAATAAATACAGTTGTTTTCATTCTATAGTTCTATCGAGATGTGTTGTTGTTCAACCTCTATCTATTGTGCCGGTGTGCTTCGGTGATAAAAATAATTAAATGAAATTGGAAGCAATACGCTCAAGTGTTTATCATCGCCAAACAAAACTCCTGTTCAAAACAGCCACGCATTAATAAAAGAAACAAAGTGGCAAAATAAGCAAAAGAACAGGACAACAAACATATAAATAAACGCGATAAACACACAAAATAAACATTTGAGAAAGACAACTAGGCCACAAGCACACCGCACAAAAGAATCGAAATAAAATAAATGTAAGGTGTTTAGAAAATATAACTTAACCTTACTAGATACTTCAAAATCGTTAAAATGCCCAGAGGAAGAATTATAAATAATAAGACGTTTATTTGTGGTTTGTTAAATGATAAAATTATTTTATTAATTTTATTTCTTATTTAAATTTTTTTCTTTTCAAATATGGAAACAAAGAATATATAAATGACATTGAAATAGGTTAGGCATGTAAGCCTATGTGAATAGTTGAATTTAATTATTAAAATTATGGGCAAACGATAATATAGATAAAAGGGGTAACCCGCACATTATTTATTACGGAAGTTAATTTAAACATATAACTTTTAAATTATTAATAAAAAAATTATAATATTAAAATATAAATTTTTCATGGAAGTAACTGCTGTATTTATTATTAAAACCAAAATTACATATCAGGATTATGATGTGTCTCTTTAATAGAAAATAAATAATAATATTAAGGTAGTTTTAATTTAAAAGAAGGTAAATAAGGTGTCCCGATGGCACTTAGCTGTCCTGACGTCAAACGTATTGGTGGTGAGTGAAACGGAATCGGAGATGTAAGCACACAGTTCCTTCACTAATTGCTGGAGAATGGAGATGGTTGCACGCATTCTCAGCAGCGACCAAAACGCCAGTCCATTAGCTCAACCGCCGGGACGAACCACAGGCACGAAACAAACCAAGATGGAAAGGTGCCCATAAGGATGTGAGGCCCAACACTTTGACCCTCACTAAAAGAAAGGAACGTGAAATTAATACAACGATAAGTAACAAATAGAGAAACTCTCTGAAGACAGGTACTCACCAGAGCGCGATGAAGGAATCAGAGAAACGTAGCACTACATTAATAAACGACGCTACATCTTAAGTTGTTGAATAATATAAAAAGACTACTCTTTTAGACTACATGATGATAGTAAAAAAATTGAAAACAAAACAGTTAGGGCATCTATGTCCCTACGTGTGCCGGAAACACAAGAAAACCGCAACAACACATCATATCGTGTTCACTGCTGATCAACGAGTGCCGGTAAAATAGAGGAGGAGAGGTAACAGAGCGCAAACAATGGCGCAGCTTAATAACTTTAAAACACCCCACTAGATGGCAGGGGCAATCAGAATAAGGATGGCACAGGAGATTCACGCGGGCAGAACTGCACAACAAGGACAAAATCATGTGATAATCATGCAGATTACACGCGCCCTGACACAGCAAATGTCCACACTGCAGGAAGAAACAGTAAAATAAAGAAGAAATAAAAGCTTCGGCTAAGGAATACAAAACGTAGCCAAACACATCCGGCTAACAAAGAACACGTTACTGCAGCCCGAATTGGCTCTACTCATAACTAGCATGTGAAGGAAAGATAGACAGTAATAAATAAATAAAATTTACTGAAACATCCAGAATAAAATAAAATTACTGAATGACACCAAATTACTGTTAGTATAATGTAAACAAGTTTATATCAATCAAATAAATTAAGTAAATGAATCTAAATTTATGAAAATTTAGACAAAGCATTATAAAATGTAATTTATATAAGTCGTGACGTATATAATACGGCACACTATGAGGCTAGGAAATTAATATTTAATTTAGTCTTCACGAATAATTTCAACGTTATATGGCGCAGCTGTTTCTAGCTTCAGTCTATTGCTTGGGAAATTCTGGTCTCAAATTCGTTTAAAGGCTGTTCAAACGTGCAATCCTGACATAACAAGAACTGCATTGCAGATGAAATTAGTGTAATTTGGATGAAGTCGTTTCAGAGTGATAAAAATTTGTTGTGCAGTCCAGTATCCTCTAAAGCTCCTCGACAGCATCACCCCACATATACCATCTCACTAAACTGTAGATTTGGGCAGCAAATGCGTTCATAATTCTGTGAATAATTATCCTGCCAAAACTCCCTAATGGTGCTAAACTCCAAGTGAAGGATTTGAAAAACAAACCTGTAATAGGAGGCACTGTCATCAATGGTTGTATGTGGGGGAAACTAGCCTTCATACGTATTTCACTTGATTACCTACCCTCTTACATTTAAGAGTCTGTAATTGGCCCGCAATGTCAGCTTTGATCTGACTATAAATAAAGCCCAGGCAAAGTCGCTGATAGTGGCAGGGACAAACTTAAGACTGTTTTTTTGCGTGAACAGCTATAGCTACTTATCCTGCTGCAGAGTTAGCTCAACTAGAAGCTTGGTCGTTGTAACACTTGACGATTTAACTGCCAATCTGGTGTACAAAGTGGTATTTCAATTAATGCAACCTATGAATAACACGCTAGCAAAACCACAGGCGCACTGCTTGTTGTAAATAAACATTACCTCCGTGGCTTTCACTGCTTTCATCCAGGGAATTTGCCTTAAAGAATTAAAATGTTAATAACATTGCACTAGATTTCTTTTCCAAATGTTTTACATTTACATATCTGTGGTTAAGTTGCCTGTAAATAGTATTGTATCTCATACCTTTATACTATATGTATCTCATTCTGCCTCCCCCCCCCCCCATCTTCCTTTCCTTTGTCTCTCCCCCTTTCCAATTCTACCATCTTATAAGTAAAGGTGCAAAACATGCAGTGGGTCACAGCTTTTTTGTACAAATATTTTGATAGGTCTTTCTTGATAAAGTGGGCACTAAATATTTAACCTTTAAAAAAACACTAGCCATTATTGTATTAAATTCAACACTAATACTGGTAGTAGTTACTGTACTCCTTGTATGGTTGGCAGTGTATAACCAAATGTAGTCGCATGTACTTTCATATTTAAAGACACCAGCACTGGAATACCGTATTTATCGGCATATAGGATGACCCCCATATAAGACGAGTCATAGTTTTGAAGGTACAAAATATTGAAAAAAAGTAAATTACTAATTTTGAAATTCACGGCAGAAAAATATTTCTTTCCTTTGCCAGAAACATTAAAAATTTAGTTTAAATATTTTTAATGCATTTATTACCGGCTTATAAACATCATAGTAGACACATAAACGAATAACATTGGCTACTACTGCTCTCCGCACGCCCAAGAGCCAAGGAAATGCACGGCGGCGGCCGGCAATATCTCCATTTGCCGGCAGGTGTGCACGACTTGGCAACGCCGGCCTAAGGCACGCCACGCACTACATGGCAATACCGGGCAACAACAGCTGCTTGCATCGCATTCCTGTGCGCTGTTGTCCGCCAGCCTAGCACTAGACGGTAGACACATGAATGTATGGTACGGTACCTAGATCGTTGTTTTTTCCGCCCGAGAGTCTTGTACTTGCGAGACAAAGGATGAAAGCATGCGGACCTAGATCCTCGTTTTCTCCGCCCGAGAGTTGTAGGCTGGCGAGACAAAGTATCTCGGCACACGCTCGCATCAATCGACGCTTCGCTTCTTTATTATGAATGGCGCTCATCAAAATTTCGTATCGTTAATTTTATTAAAATAAATGGGGCACTCGTTTTCATTTGTGGTGAAAAACGCAATTCCTTGAAACATCATACAACTTCACAGCTTACAGCTTAGCTTTCAAACGATTTTTGGCTACCAAAAATTTTTGCATCCTCATATAAGACGAGTAGCAATTTTTGAGGACCAAAAATATGTAAAAATTGTCATCTTATATGCCGGGAAATACAATCAATTGAGAGCATCATATTTGTGTTGTATGGGAAAATTAAACTCTTTTCTTATCAGACTACGTATTTTTCCAACGACCACACAATTTACCATAACTTACACGCACAAACTTACAGCATGGTGTCAAGAGAGATTAAGCACTTTCTGTTATTAGCCGTATGTGCACGCACTTTACCAGCAATCATCGCCAGAGAGGTCACAGAGTTATAGTTTGACAGGGAGATAGCACAAGTATGCTTTGATACTAAGTTGACTTAGCGTGTTGTATGTCACATGGTAAAAAATGTGTATGTTATTTTATCACACATACAAGAGAATCAGCATAGAACGTTTCTCAATACAGTCAAATTACATAAATTTAAATGTGTAGATATTCTATGAATTATTACATTTTATGACTGCCAGGCAATTTGTTTGGAATTGCTTGGTATTAAACAGTGTGTATTTTCAATGTCATCTACTGAACGCCGTTACTGTACTTAGATTGTAAATGGAAATTAATTTTAAGGTCTGTGGTTTTGTTAGTGGCAAGGCAACAGCAATTTTGTTTTTTGAATGTGAGGTGGAACAAACTAAACACATTTATTTACGTAATTGTAATCAAATATGTACTTACATCAAAACTAACTACAGTAGATTCCCGTCATAGCGAACACGGGAATAACGAAAACACAGTTATAGCAAAGTCTTTTTGAGGAACCGTGAAAAAAATCGCAAAAAACTTCCATGAAAAATGTGAATTTTATTAGTAGAAACATGAATGGTGAGTCGTGTGAAGCAGGCTTGCAGCAAGATTCGTGACCATGTGAAGCAGGCTTGCGGCGATGTACGTGACCTTGTGAAGTGAGTAGGTATATTTTATCTTGACAGCCGGATGTACAGATTAATTACCTCCACCCCTCGAGCCGACCCGTCGCACCACTGCCCCTCCCATTCGCCTTACTCTGGCACTGTCACGTGGACGTGAGTCATGCTTCTGCCTAGACATCATGCTTCCCTCCCCAAACTCAAGTGCGCATCATTCTAAAAATAGAATTGCGCCCTTTATTTCCCCCACCACTTTTCAACCCAGGTGACCGTTGGCTACGTTTCCGTAGTTAATCATTGTGCTTTCAACCGTGTTTAGTTTCATATACAGCTTGCTTTTTCTGATTTTATTTATTGATTACGACTCTTGATTACAATTTTGGATTTTGATATTTGTGCATAATTTTTCGCTGTTTGGATTTTTATTTTGGTACGTTTTTTTATTAGATATTGTACTAAGATTATTGACGATCTACGCAGTTTTTCAGATGTGAATTATTTCTCATGGTATTTTATGACATGGGAAGCAAAAGGAAGACTTTGGATCTCGCTACCAAGTATGAGATATTAGTGAAGATAGACAAAGGTAAAAGGTCAAAGGCGGACGTTACCTGCGAATATGGTCTAGCACCATCCAGTTTGTCGACAATTTTGGGAGAAAAAGGAAAGATTGTGGCTGCATTGAACTATTGTGTATTGAAAAGATCTTACGGATGCAATAAAACAAACAAACAAACTTTGAGGCTGGTTGATGTCGATACGGACAACTATATTATGGAACCAGCATGTCGTAACAAACTGGTTGCTGCTAACTAAAAATACTTTGTACTCAAGCGTTTTTAACATAGGTGAAACATATTTACGTTAAATATTATTTACGTTAATAAATTTGTTGTAAAAAGTCAACATAAAAAATACTATAATAACGTATTTCTTTTTATAGATACTAAGGTTTATCATTGTATGCGACAGAAAATAATCAGGTTGGACACCACTACATTCTATCGGTAACAGAATTAATCGGTAAAGCACGGTAGCGCATTCTGACTGAGATGTGAAGCACTATCTGTGAATTAGTACCTGTGCTGTCGTCCACTGCCGTGCTGTGTGGACTGGGTATCTAGATGTTTGTTCACTCACAAGCCACCAGGATGAGGATCTAGGCGTGTATTTGTTACACAATACAGCGTTGCTCGCTCGGCTGCGCGCGCTTAGCTCAGAATCGCTATCGTAGCCAAATTCTTCAAGGTTCCAATGATGAAAAAACAATTTTATAGCTGCGGTCCATTGGTCTGCAGCGGCTGGCAGTGTAATCATGTTGACTATGCCGACGTGTGCACTCTTGCCGCACGCCCGCGCGGGCAGGACAGGATAGATAGCAATACATACATGATGCTGCGGAGTTTTTGGCCCGTTTTGACTTAGCGAATAGTTGCACCTATTGTTGTTAGGTATGATTGTAACCAGCGCATACTTACCTGTTAAAATAAACCTATATTTCCTTAAAATAACATACTACTTTGTAATAAAATAAGATTAAAGACCGTTTTAATGCAATATTTGGGTTGAGGGGGTCAGCCAAATTCTGCTATAGCGAAGTTTGAACGCAGAACCGTGACATTTCGCTGTAACAAGACTCTACTGTATGCTTTTTCATAACAGTTTTAGAATAGATAAGCTGAGAAAACATTTTGTGTTGGTAATTTAAGGAGTTATTAACATAGTTTATAGAATCTTTGTTTGGCCATGTTTTGTATTCAAGATGATATGGGACTGAAGATACGAGGAGGCATTTGTCAAAGTATTATTCACAAGTGTTTTTTAAGACATTCTTCATTCCTTATCACTGCCACAACATTGCGTGTAGATTTAAACATGCCATACTTTTTTATGCGAAATTGTTGATATTTTGTTAATGAACATTGTAAAAATTATGTGGAAGAAACACAGGGAAAGCAGTGCATATTAAGGACCATTGTGCAGAAACCTGTCTTAAACAGAAATTATTTCACTCGTATTTATAACAACCTACTGTTTACAATAGCTTTTATTGATCACTTATGTATTTAATGAGTAATTGTTGTAGGTAACATTCTTCAGAGCAGTGTACTGTAGACCATGTAAACAAAAGCATGTGACAATTTTTATGTTAAGATGCGGTGGAAAGATACAAACTCGCTGAAAATAGAAATTTAGCAGGAATATTTTGAGTGCTCACTTTATCCCTAACAACCTATAGTAGTGGTAGCTCCCTCCACCTCCATCTATACCTAACTCTGTTGGCTATGCGGGATTAAACATCCACTGTCTTCTATCTCAGGCCTGATGTAGCCACCGCACTACAACTGCCTCGATTCCTGTCAAAAAGCTCTTAATCTTCTTTGGGGGCAAGGCCTTGGAAGTCCCATGCAAGTAGTAGTTTTACCCGTAACCTTAGCAACAGTACTTAATGCTGCTGTGTGTTCGTGCGTATTGGGATTTGGATATACGGTATTCAGTAAACCCTCAATCTAACGACATCGCACGGTGCCAGGTAATTATGTCGTTAGATCGACAATGTCGTTTGCCCCGAGGTAATTAATTTTGACGCCCCCTCCCCCCAAAAAAACTTTTTTTAAGTCTGTTTTTTCTTAAAGTTAATGTAGAACAATTACTGACTTTAAAAAACATGTTTTACATTGAAATTATATTTTTGTACAATGAAAAGGTGTCTTCCAGATAAAATGGTACTTCATAATCCCCCGTGTGCTGTGCTGTGAGCGGCCGTACGGCGCGCTCGCTCGTTCTGGCTGTGAAGGACAGGGGAGGGGAGTGGTGGAGAGGCCGGGCCTAGCCTTGGCTGGCCTCCCTCTCAGCTCGCTGTAAGCGACGCACGTCATTCATCCTGCTTGCCTTGCGCGAAGCACACAGAACATAGAACAACTACTGTCATTCACTTGAAAGTATACTGCAACGATTAAAAACCTTTTAGTATAGCCATAATTTTTTTTACTGTTGTGCAAGAACTGTTGCAGCCTGGCACCATTATAAGAATTTAAGCGATTCTAATAAAAGTTCTTATTAAAGAACAAAGATTTTTAAAAAGACTGTATTAAAAGAAACTCAAAACACCTGTTATTGATGTGAATTAAGAGCCACTGAAAGGGCTAAAAACTGACTTTTCAAGGTGCTGTCACCTATAAAATGACTGAATTACTTGTCGCTAAAAGTCATAGGCCTATTGCAAAATCACGAAACTATGCACAACGCTACAGTTTAATGCTCTGTACTGCGAATAAAGGCTGCTGGCTGCTGTCATTTTTATTGCTCCCCTGCTGAGCGTGCATAAAACAAAAACCACACATTGCGACAAGACTGTTGTATTTGCGTCATAGGCCATTTTTACGCTGCAGCGATTACATAGCCGCGTGCCTCACGTGACGAGTGATCAATAATACAGCGGAAGTTGTCAAAGTCATGCCGAGCTCAATTCTGTCGCTGAGAAAAAGAGATGAGACAACGCTGGATATATTTTTTTTTGCTTCATTTTATGAACTGAGTGCAATGCTGTTTTTTTTTTTTTGCCGTGCTGTAAGAGGGTGAAAAAAAAAAAAGAAACGTATAGTCTCTTCAATCCCCATTCCCCTGGGCTACACAAGACACGGAAACAAATGCATTGGCTGACGGCAGCGAGTCGCCGAGTGGGAGAGGATAAACAATCGTGGCGTTGCTGTGTGGCGAGACAGGAATTCGAGTTACACGTGACTATCAGTCATTCGGCAGTTGATGCGCGCGCACACACAAGCACATCTGGCTTGTCGGCTGGGGGTGGGGAGAGAGTATGGTTATTGGGTGGCGTGCAGTCAGGAGGGGAGGGGATTTATTTATTTTTAGCGAACATTTATTACAGCACAGCATTCACCAAGGAAAATGCAATGCGAACGATTTTCCTTAAATGTTTTTTATCCGAATTTGTTACACTGGTAAATAACCATTGCTATGCCACGTCAGGTATCTTAACTGCGTAGCTGAGATAAGGACACATCGAGGAGTGTGAGAAAGAGGTTCAGGCAGGAAGGAGCACAGAGTTGTGAGAGGGAGCGTTGGGAGATAAATATTAATTTTTCCAGGGTTCCTGGAAATTATGTCGTTAGATTGCCGATGTCGTTAGATCCGATGTCGTTAGATCGGGGGTTTACTGTATGTATATATGGACACACAGTAACAGCTGATGGAATCAATTCATAACACTTAGCTGTTACTTTCTTTGGTAACCTTTACTGTTTTACTATGTATACTGTATACCAGGGCTGCCACCTGGTCATGAACATAAATCCTTGCCAAAACACCCAAAAATCCCTGAAAATCCTTGACAGAGAACACAAAAATCCTGGAAAATCCTTGAAAGTACAATATGAATATTTTAGCAAATTTTTACGACAATTCTTATTTCTTTTGTTTTAAAATTGAGTAATTTTATTGTTGCAAAAATGTCTATCACTTTATTTCCTTAAAAACTAACAAATATCCATCAAACTGAAACAATGTTTTTGAAAAATAAACATATATAAGGATGTAACCTAACTTAATTTACTGTCCTGTTTATTAGACCTAAGTTAACAAGTTGCAGCCACAATATAGAACAGGGCTGCCACCAAGTTCATTTCCAAAATCCTGTAATTAGCATTAAAAAATCCTGTAATAATTCAAACTTACGTCTACATACTTTTACGAAGTTAATTTAGAAGATTCTTGCTGTAGAATTTTGATAGTGAAATTAATATGTATAGTAAATTATTATAGTATTGTGAAAAATTGAGATGTTATACAGGAAACCATTTACTGTTAATGTTTTTTACAGACTGAACTATTTTCTAATCTGTTTCAGTAAAGTAGCAGTGAAACTTTCCACCCATTTTCCTATTTGGAA
>PNEQ01023838.1:0-12611 GCA_003012365.1 Medauroidea extradentata | reverse complement strand
GTAAATTACTAATTTTGAAATTCCCGACAGAAAAATATTTTTTTCCTTTGCCTGAAACATTAAAAACTTAGTTTATATATTTTTAATGCATTTATTACCGGCATTTAAACATCATACTAGACAAATAAACGAATAACATTGGCGACTACCACCCTCCGCGCACCCGAGAGCCAAGGAAATGCGCGGCGGCAGCCGGCGATATCTTCATTTGCCGGCAGTTGCACGCGACTTGGCAACGCCGCGCACTACATGACAACGCCGGGCAACAACAGCTGCTTGCAAGGTCATTCCGTTCCTGTGCGCTGTTGTCCTCCATCCTAGCGCTAGACAGTAGACACGAGAATGTGTGGTACGGTATCTAGATCCTCGTTTTTTCCGCCCGAGTCTTGTGCTTGCGAGACAAAGGATGAAAGCATGCGGACCTAGATCCTTGTTTTCTCCGCCCGAGAGTTGTAGGCTGGCGAGACAAAGTATCTCGGCACGCGCTCGCATCGATCGCCGCTTCGCTGCGAGGAAGTGCCCTTTATTATGAATGACGCTCATCAAAATCTCGTACCGTAAATTTTATTAAAATAAACGGGTGACTCGTTTTCATTTGTGACGAAAAATGCAATTCCTTGAAACATCATACAACTCCACAGCTTACAGCTTAGCTTTCAAACGATTTTTGGCTACCAAAAATTTTTGCACCCTCATATAAGACGAGTAGCAATTTTTGAGGGCCAAAAATATGTAAAAATTGTCGTTTTATATGCCGGCAAATACGGTAAGTTAAGTTATGGCTTCGAATGAGACGTAGTTTGTTTGTATCATGGCGCCGCACATAAAAATTAAATACACGTATTTATTAACATAATCGCCGCATGTTTTCACCAAAAATTTTGGCACAAAATATGGGGTGCAGCCATATGAAGGGTTTAAAAAATTTTCCTTTTTTATTTATTTTGGCATAAAATAAAACACAAATTTACGTATATTTGCTTGTATATAGCATGACCTTTTCTGTAAAAATAAAGGGAAAGATTTGTAGGTTTAAATTAAGCATGAAAAAGATTAGGGAATCTCGTTAATCCATTCATGTGCATCGCTAATTTTTGTGTCAATTGTTGCTAAACACATATGTTAGAAATATCCGTGAATATCTAACATTATCCGTCTGTCCGTTTAAACCTTTAAATATCCGTTAAAACGGATAAAATCCGTTAAAACGGCAGGCCTGCTGTATACCAGAATCATAGTGGTAAATGGCATTTACCATATTGGTTAAAAAATTGATTTTTGAATCACTTATTAATGCAGTCACAGTACAGTGGTAACTCTTTTTCTAGATGTGTTTTCTTGAAATTATAAGGTAACCTAATAAAATTATTCTTCTTCAAATATAAATATGTAATTTAATTCTTTTAACACATTCACTGCTGATCCTTTCGGCACTTGCATCTGCTTAGAGCAGAAACTGTAAAAGTAGAGATCTGTAATTTCTTATATATTTAGGAGTTGCTATACAAATTACCGTATTTACCGGAATACAAGACGACTCGAATGCAAAACGACCTCTAGTTTTTAACCTATACTATCCTGGGAAAAAATATAAACAGCTATAAAATATTTAAGCACATCGCATGAAAACAATGTTTTGTGTACTTACATTTCTTTCTATATTTTGAAAGTTTACAAGGAAATTATTTACATGGGCACATTCTGAAAGTCTTGAAGAACTTAGTCTGAATCACTTTCATATTCATCTTCTTCACTGCTGTTTTCGCTGTCATCTGTGGCACCATTTTCACTTTCCCATAGAACATCATCTTCAGATCCATCCAGTTTGTTGGATATGCAGCACTTTGGAAAACCCTTGACAATGGAGTCTGATGAAATGTTGTTCTATGCTGTAAGTATCCACTCTCCCAGCAGAGCGATTGAGGGTTTCTTCAATTTGCCAGTTAGTGTCAACTGCTTATCACCAGACAGCATCCACTCTGTATACTGCCTGCGCAAACAGTCTTTGAACGGTTTGTTTACTACAACGTCTAGCACCTGCAGTTGTGATGTCATCCCTCCAGGTATCACGACGAGATCTGTACGCCCATCTTCAAGTACCATCTTCACTTGTGGAGTAAGGTGACCTCTGAATGCATCGAGCACCAACATACCACGTTGCCTCAAAAGAGCACCTGGTCTGTGGTTCCACACAACCTTAACCCAGTCTACTACTAACTCATGAGTCATCCATCCTTTTTCTGGACATCTAATGATGAGTCCCTTTGGTAGCTTTTCTTTTGGCATAGTTTTGCGGCGTAAAATGACATATGGAGGAAGTTTTCTCCCATCTGCCAAAACTGCTAGCATTACTGTAATTCTATTTTTTTCATTTCCTTTGTTTTCACTAACACTGACTTTGCACCTTTGTCTGCCACAATTGTATTTGTGGGCATGTCAAAGAACACTGGGGTCTGGTCTGCATTACCAATAGGACCAAGAAGATAGGACTGCTGCTTCCTCAAGCCAATCACATACCTCTGAAATTCAATCAGTTTCTCATTTAAGTCAGAAGGCAACCTTTGTGCTAATGATGTTCTACGTCGTAACGCTAGTCCGGAACAGCGCATCATTTGCATGCACCAATCTGTGCTAGCTTTAAACTGTGTCCTGGGTATGTTGAGACTGTTGGCGGTTTCCCGGGCCTTCATTTTGAAAATTTCAGTGGTTATCGCAACTCCTTCTTTGCGTTTATCACGAACAAAATCTACTGCAGTTTTCTCAACGTCAACAAAACGACCTTTTTTAGGCCCACTAAAAGCTTTACGAGTGGAGTTTGCATTCCTTAACTTTTCTTTAGCACCACGCCAACGTCGCACATTCGCTTCGGGTATGCCAAAATGCCTCGAAGCGGCACTGTTGTTATTTTCTTCGGCATATTTAACTACAATGAGCTTGAAATTTGCATCATGAAATGATCGGCAGTTTTTCTTTATAAAAGAACTCGATGTTCCTCGCTTTTCAGCACTATCCATTGCACACAATTTTTACGAGAGAAACATTTGTTTACTAACAGCAGCGTAAAAAACTGATTTCCTTTTCATAGATTATCGTCATGTACATTGCAGTATGTTACGTAACACTTTTGAGTTACTACAAATTGTTACACTGTACGCGACGTAGTGGAGAAAATATGTACCACTAAGAAAATCTATTTGAGGAAAACGCCCTGTTGTACTTCCTAGTCTAGGTGTTACGTCTTTCGTTCTTCGTAGTATGTTATCTGTAGCGTATTTTAACAAAACAAATCATCGCCGAACGCCGTTTGTGTACATCTTTGCATGAAATTGTAGTGACGTGCATTTATGTTTATTTATATATCAATATGATTGGAATGTTATCAGTTACTTATACAACATGCGTAACCATCATCTTGCAGTACATTAAACTGAAAACGAGTGTCAAAACTACTTTCAAAAAATGTTCGAATGCAAGACAAATCGATTTTCTGACCCTTGCCAGGAGAAAAAATCTCTCGTCTTGCATTCAGGTAAATACGAACACTAGATGTTACTAGATACAGAGAAGCTGGTGAGTCACGAGCACTGAAAATGTTGAGAAATTTTGGTAATTAATACATAGTTGCGTATTTTAAACCCTTGTACATTCATCACAAAGTAGTTGTTTTACTTGGTGTTAAGTAGTAGTAAAAGTAAAAACATGAATTTGGACGTCTGTGGAAAATTTCTTGTGAGTATGGGTTCCACTGAAAGAACTCAGGACACACAGTTAACCAGTGTAATTACTGAATCAAAGGCAGTGTTACGCACAATATTTGTCATGAATATTTTTGTTTGACTATTGATTGTGAGTTTATTAAATTTTTGTGATTTTACATGTAATTCTTGTGGGAACTTTCAGGTTTTATTTTTTGGTATATGTTTGCCAACAGACAAACTGGGCTTTTTCTTTTCTCTCCCTTTATTTGGCTTTCTTCTGTTAGTTTTGGTTTTCTGGGTTAACAGCACAGAAATTGTGTGTCCACAAGATTCAGCTTTTTCGTACAAGTCTTGCAAGAATCTTTTAAAGTCATAGTTATTGAATTTCCTATGATAGATCATCTTCTACTGAAATTAAAAATTGCTTGATTAAAGCTTCGAGTTTAGTTATATTACAAGTACTGTATTTAAAATTCATTTATATCATTAAAGCTTTTAAACTAATTTGTGATAGAATTTGTATTGTGTAAACCTCATTTTGCTACAGTTTTTCCTGAACAAAAGCATTTTGTTTGAATGTTTGACTGCGTCAAACAAATTTTGTATGTATGTACAAACAATTGATGCTAATTTTATATTTTATTTTTCAGCATCTAGCATTGTATTATTTTCTCTTCACCCGATTTACCATTGCTTTTTCTTTCCATTAGGGTGGTGAAGAAGAAGATGAAGAAGATGAAGAAATAGAAGATGAAGAAATGGAAGATATGGCTGAAGGGAAAGTAGAAGATGACACAGATATTTATATTCCATCTGATGATTTACCTCAGATACCGCTTCCTGAAGAAAATGAGAGATTAGTAGAGCCAACTGAGGAGAAAAGTAAAAAGCGTGAAGGATTGGTACAGGAGCGAATCATTAGTGTAAGTATGGCTTACGTTGAGTTTATTTGCTATGTTTGTTGTTGTACGGTGATAAGAATTGTTAAGGTACTGTACATTGCTTTAAGTTGTGTTTTATTGATTGCAAATAATCATCATCATCCAATGCTGTTTCCAGCCTGTGACCGAATCAGCCTGTTAAAACACCTTCATTTTCCTCTCTTCCCATCACTCAGACTCTTTTACTCTCTCCCTCTTCTTATCACTCCCTCCTTTTACCTGTTATCTCTCTCTCTCTCTCTCTCTCTTCCTCTTCCTCTGTCTTTCCTTAGGTCTTTTTCCACTATACCTCAAATTGCAGTGAAGTGGTTAGAAAAGGTGATGTCAGTTTTATTTAGAGGGTTAGGGGAACTTTCCACCACAACAAAAAAAGAGGAAGCAAAAAATAAGAAAGCTCCAAAATAACACTTTTTTCATTTACAGCTTTTAAACATGAACGGCAGCTATACGAGTCTTCATTGCACAACAGAACGAACGAAAACTTATTATTAACTCATATTGATATTGACTGAAAATAGCAAACGAAAGTTGAATGAGAGTAGGAAGGGGCTGGGTGACACTGATAAGTGACTATAAAAGGGTAGAAGTATTGGTGACAGCATGTGCAAAAAGGTCAAAGTTTTCTCATTTGCTACTCTCACTGTCTACTGGAACACTGTAACAGTGGCTAGCATCTGGCACTGTGTATGTGTTTCAACAGCTGAGATGAGGCTACGCTTTACTCAGTGGTAAAGGAAAAAGAAAAGGTGCGAAATGAATGCTAAGCTAATATGTAATTACTAAAACACGTAGACAGAGATGTACAAATACTTACAGAAACAGTACTTGTAGGTTGGAGAATACAAAACACAGATGAACAACACATTTTTCCACGGTTGCGATGTTTCGCTGACCACGTCAGCTTCCTCGGGTGGCAAGCGATTGCACAATGCAGTATGGCGGAGGTAAGTGATGGTTGGTAACTAACACACCTAGCGGGCGAGTGACGAACTAAGGTGTGGTGGAAAATTTATAAGTTATCGGATTTTGAGGCCTGGTGGTTGTCTGGATTGTGTGATATATTGATGGGCTAGTTCCCAGGGCCTTAGTTCTGCATTATTGTCTGAAGGTGGTAAGGCTCTCACCACTCTGGTGTTGTAACATACATCAAATAAGAGTTTCTAGGAGGCTGCATGTCCAGCAACTGGTTCACCTTGAAGGTTTAAATTGGAACTGGCACTATTGCGTGTTTGGTATTATCCCTGTGGCCATTCATCCTCTGTCTTAGTGTGTTCGTAGTGAAGTCAATGTATTCAGCATTGCACTGTGTGCATTGTAGTTGGTAGATCTGGTTTTTCGTCCCGCAGCTGTAATTGCCTTGAATTTGGTAAGTGTTATTGGTGAGCCTGCTATGGAAGGATGTGGAAAGCTGAGGTATTGCACAGGTGCTGCAGCAGGGGCTACTGCAGATGGGAACCTCTGGGTATGGTGATTAGGCTGAAAATAGGAATGGGTGGAAATTTGGGGCACATGAACTTGTTGCGGAGGTTTGGAGGTTGACTGAAAACACACATTGGCTGTTGTGTTCACTGTATGTGAATCTGCAAATGTACTTTGCTAAATATTTATAAACTTAAATAAGCATAGCGATTGTTATAACTACGATGGCAACACAATCTTAAATACGTATCATGAGCACGACATTGTCTTTGCTTATGCCAACTAGACTGCCGTGGCAGGTGGGGTGGTGTAGTCTTGGTTGGGCGCGCATTGGCCAGTTGATTGATATGCATGCGCAGCAGGCCGCTATAATATTTCATGCTGTATTTTTTAAAGTGTAAGGTAAAACGTGTTGTATGGTGTTAACATGTAAAAGGGCGCAAAATGTCGCTGAAACGTAAAATAATGGTTCTGACAGCAAAGCAAATGTTAGAATTGATCGAAAAACTAGGAAAAGGTGAATTGGTGAGTAATGTAGCAACGGAGTGTGACATAGGTGTACAGTCAGAGACATACAAAAAAGCAAAGATAGTTAATGGAATTTACAAAAAAAAACTGTGACAGTGGGGCAGGGCCTTCAAAACAGTAGAGCATGAAAAAGTCATCCTATGAAGAGTTAGGTGTTGCTATGCTGCGTTGGTTTAACAAGAAGCGAGCGGAAGTAATACCTGTGTCGGGATCTTTGTGTGCAGAGAAGGCAAAGTTCTTCCATGAAGCTTTAGGATTGGAAGATGAATTTAGTGCATCAACAGGGTGGCTAAAACGAATTAAACAAAGATACAGTATTCGTGACATCACAATACAGGGAGAAAGTCTTAGTGCTGATGCACCTCCTGCCGATGCATTCTGTGTCAAATTTCAAACATTTGTTTAAGAAGAAGGCTTAACACCTGACCAAATATACAACGTAGACGAGATGGAGTTGTACTGGAAATGTTTGCTGTTAAGGACCATAACTTTTGAAAAAGAGAAACATGCTCCTGGACGCAAATCATCTAAAGAACGACTGACTGCAATGTGTTGTGGAAATGCATCTGGTAGTCACAACTCAAACTTCTAGTGATACGTAAAGCAAAAACACTGAGATAGTTAAAGGGCATTGATATTGTGAACCTTCCAGTACATTATTATAATCATCCCAACAAGACAGTTATTACATCAGACGATCTAGTTACAGCAAAATTTCTTCCAGCCAATGTCACTTCAGTGATCCAGCCTATGAATCAGGGCGTCATTGAGTTGATGAAACGTCGTTAATGATCTGACCTACTTAAAACTCTTGCAAATGAGTAAGACGACCTGACAAAATTTTGGAAGGAACTCACAATTCCAGATGCATTGTACGGGATTTCGAAAGCATGGTCATACGTGAAACTAGAAACACTTAATTGTTTGTGGCGGAAAGTCCTTCCTGAGATAGAACCGGACTTTTTTTGGTTTCCCACATGATGAACCAAAAACACTGAAATGTTTACTCTAATTTCTGGTCTAACTGGATTTAAAAATGTAGACGAGGAAAACCTAAATGAGTGGCTCCAAATTGACGTTTTGGGACCTGGTTTCAAGCAAATGATGGATGAAGAACTGGTACATGCAGCAACAGCGGCTGACAGTGACCGTGAGTCATCGGACAGCGAGTGTGATGATACTGCCATTGAACACGTGAGTCATACCGCAGCGCTGTAGTGTGTCGACACGCTTCTTGATTACATGGAGCAATATGAATTTTATTACAGTGATATTGTAGTTGCTAGAAAAATTTGTAATGAGGTAAAGAAGAATCGTAACACATAACAAAAACAGTTAAAAATAACTGACGTGTTGAAGTGATATATGAACAAAGTGCAATGTTACTAACGTATGTAGAGCCGGGTGGCAGTCACTGCCGCACAGCTGGCTTGGCTAGTGTGCTGCTCTGGCAAGCTGGCAACTGCACAACGGCCTTCTTCGCAGCAGTGTTAGTGACGTCACGCCACTTGCATTCCAGAGTGATAACGGGAAGTGCGTGCTAGGGTAGCGAGATAGCTCAGGCTGTTCCCCTAGTATGTTGGGACGGTGCATTAAGAAATATGTGTATAGGTTTCAAGGGCCAAACGAGTCGTATGGAAAGTTCGTAGAGTCCGTAATTGATTATCGTTCTGCCTTGGGCGGATGCTTGTAAGAAAACCAACTTGTTGGCTTGTTAGATAACATGTCGCCCGCAACTAGAAAGGAGTGTGGTTTGGGTCTCATTCCTATCACATTAGTAGAATTACGACGTCTAGCTGTCGAAATTCAGGGTAGGGAAGAACAGACAAATGAGTATTGGAAGGAATTTCCCTAAACAAAAGGAGAAATTAAGAGAGTGGGGTAAAAGGGAGAGAGCTGTGAGCGTAGAACCTCAAGGACAAACGAGTTCAACCTGACATTAATTAACACGGATAATTGGCGTTTCACTGTGCATGTGTGTGTGTGTGGTGCTAGGTAAAAATTGCTCAGAAGTGATTTTGCGATGTTGTTCCTTAGCACTCCGTGGTCTTGTAAAACAGGGTTTGTACTTTTTTATGAAAACAGGTTTTATAATTGAGTTGCAATTAATTGAACTAACAAACAGGAAGTTACAAGTTTCTCTCAACGTCCACTTATTGGAAAAGCTACCTATACCTTATGGTCAGAATTTGTAATACAGCTGTTTTAAGGCCATGGTCTTTACAATTGCAAATAATTTGAATATTTTTTAACCAAATGCTTTGAAGAAATTTGAGACTATGTACAGTCGTACAATACACAATCTTGCCAGTGCTTTTTTTTTTTTTTTTTTTTTTTTTTTTTTTTTTTTTTTTTTTTTTTTTTTTTTTTTTTTTTTTTTTTTTTTTTTTTTTTTTTTTTTTGTGTGTACTGTTTTGTAGCAAAAAATTATTTTGCTTAATTTTGGCTTATTTTGATAACAAAATATATGCTATTTTAGGGGCAAAATCCTTTTGGTGTATTGCAACAGAAAAATTCATATACATGCTGTGATATATTTTAAGTGTTAAAACTGCCAGAATGAATTTTTTATATATGTATTAATTTGTGTTACAGAAATTATTTTCGAAACCACTGCAAAACTAAGGAGCGAGGCCTTAAATTTGTTAGTAGAGTATGTTATATGTTCTTTTTTTTTTTTTTTTTTTTTTTTAAAAGATGATAGAGCTGTGTTTTATTTGAGTTCCATGCATTTTACTTTACTCTGTCCCAATATTACATCATCATTCTTTTTGATGCAATCACCTGTGTAAATGATATGTGTTTTACTGATTTTTTAATCATCTTGATAGAATTTAATATTTAATTTCTTCAGTTATATTGTGAGTCAAAGTGATGAATAGTCTAGTAACCCTGCCATGTAATAACTTCCAAGAGCTAAGGTGACACAAAGTTTTGTGGTCAGTATGAATTTCAGTATGTCGCCCATAAATGTAAGTCCTAAATTTAGTAGTAGCAAAAACAACACTGAGCAATTCCTTCTCAGTTACAGTATAAAGTAGTTCTGCTGCATTTAAAGCCCTGCTTGCAAAAGAAATATGTTTTTTACCTTCATTGTCATACTGGAATAAGACTGCTCCAACTGTACTTTCTGAAGCATCACATGCAATAAAAAACTTTTCCTCCAATCAGTGATGGTGTAAAATGACTTTAGCTGCCAATTTCTCTTTCAAAAAATTCAGAGCACTTTGCATCAATTCTCGGAATGGAGTACAAATTTTACTAAAATTTTCAACATATCTACGAAAGAAATTTAAAAAGCCTACCAACCTCTCTAACTGTTTTCGGTTACATGGAGCAGGATATTCTAATATAGATTGCACCTTGCCTGGGCCAATTTAAATACCTTGAGCAGTGATGATGTTCCCCAAAAAATTGATTTCTCCTGATAAAAATTCTGATTTTTCCAAATTTATCGTTATACCCCCTTCCTCTAATTTTCTTAGGACCATCTGTATCTGTTTACAGTGTTCCTCAAATTCTTTGGATGCTATTAAAGTATCATCAACATATATGGTTGCAAACCCCAGTACCTCTGGACCCAGAACCTCTAGACCCAGAACTTGTTCTAATCCTCGAATAAAATGGCTGATTGAGACATTCAAGCCAAATGGTAACCTGGTAAAACAGTATAAGGAACCCTGTACGGAAAATGCAGTTAGCTTCATTGACTTTGGTTCAAAAGGAATTTGCCAATACGATGATACCAAATCTATCTTTGAGAAATACTTACATCCTTCAAATTTCTGCAATAGCTACTCCATCGGAGACGGAGCTTAGTTCATTTCTTCTTCCCCATTAGCCTGAACTTTATCAAATTCTAGGTCTGTACTTAGAATCGAATTTTCTCCTGTTTCTGTGACCATTAAGATCTGCAAACTGTAAAAAACTTTTATCATCTTCCTCATGCCCATATATTCCTTCAACAACTCTTAACTGGAGAGGTTTTGCATTTCTAACCTCTTCACTAAAATTTACTTCTACTTCACCACCAAGAAGATTGATCGTCTGTCGATCATAACTAATATCAGCCCTATACTGCCTAAGCCAGTCTGATCCCACTACAGCATCAATATTCAGTCCCTTTACTACTAGGAAAGTAACACACAGTCTGACCCCCAAGTTCAATTTCTACCATCACCTGTTTTTTCACATTCTTGTTTTGAACTCCTATAGCCCCTATAATAGTTACATTCTCAACTGCCATGGAAGGTCAATTCAATTTGGTAGTTTCCCTAATTGCATTTTCACATTGCTCAGACAATACAGTTACTTCACTGCCCGAATCTACAAGTATGGGTAATATAATATCCTGTTCACCTTTTACTATTCCAGTTAACATAGGACATTCAACATTTCTTTTCTATTCTTCCCATTTCTCTTCCAATAGTTAACTGACAGAATAAAATTTTCTGATTTCAACTTTGCAGTACTAATTTCACTAATTCCTGTACACTGTAACTGCTTGATATTACATTCCCCTTCTAAATTATGGCTTGCCCCTCTTTTGGTTATCGGGTAGGGTTCTGGGCACCAACCCCCCCTCCTGACAAGTTTAAAGGAGGTGCAGTAGGTTGTGTATTTGTGTTGTCATGCTCAAATCCCCTCTCCTGTTCTGCTCCTTCATTCCTGAGTTCCTGTCTAGAGTTTTGATCACAAATCATCATACCCTGTTGTGAGTTTCCTCGTCCTTCCTCTTTTCGTATATATTATTTCTGTATTCTCCCCCTTGATGGTTTTGATAATTTCTATTATTGTAATTGTCCCTGTTATTTTGTCTTCCCCAATTTTGATTCCTATATCCCTGTATATTCTCATTTGATTTTTTTTCATAACTGTTGTGTTCTTTATGTTCTGATTCATTCCTTTCATTGTATCTCTGAACAAACCTCCCCCCATTCCTTAAGTCACACCTACTTTCCCATTCATCCCTACGATCAAACTTTTCCAGCAACTCTATCACCTCTATAACCCTGGTGGTTCGGGATCGTAAAATACTATCTTGCACCCTACTGGGAAAATGATGCAATACTCGAGCCAAAAATCTTTCTTCCGATACTGGGGATTCTAGATATTTTGCCTGTAAATGTAAATCTTGTAAATAGTCTGACATCTTACCGCTTCTAGAGTTGTAGTGACCTGTATAAAGGTATTGCAAGAACTCATCTTGTTGGTACACTCCCCAATATTTATGCAAAAATGCAGTTCGAGCTGTCTCATAGTCACCCCAAATCTGTTCCCTTTTAGTAGCCCAACTTTTTGCTGAACCCTCCAGCCTAGACACAAAAAGATCAAGATGATGTTCCTTCGAACACCCTATCTGTTTAACTGCCCTATCACACTTTTGCACAAACTGTATTGCATGTACCTCCCGTTCATTCCCATAGAATTTAGGTACTAATTTTTCAAAAGCATGAATGTCATCTGTAGTAAGTACAGAATGCCTGTTGTTCTTACAGCAATTAACTCCCTTACAATTACTTTCTTGAGAACTGTTTTGGATTTGTTTTTTAAATTCTTGAAATTCATCCTCCCAATGTTTCTAAGTTTCTACTGTTTCATAATGTAATTTCTTCACTGACCCTTCTACTTTTGTAGACTGTTGACCTATAGTTTCTATTCTTTGTTCTATACTATTGAATTCTAAACTAAGGTTACTTTGCAACTCCCTCATAGACCTCTCCTGCCTCTCCCATGTTACAGAAAACTGGTCAGATTTTCTTTGGTTAGCATTCACAATTGTTTGAAGTGAATCTACAGTCTTAACTTGTTGTTGGCTCTGTATGTGTATTTCCTCTACTTTTGTGCTCAAGTTACATATTATACAGTCAAACCTCGCTCATACGGCACCCGGTTCATACGTACACCTCGGTCGTACGTACAGATTTTCAGAAACTGTGAAAAACGGGGGGGGGGGGGGGGGGAAAAAAAAAAAAAAAAAAAAAAAAAAAAAAAAAAAAAAAAAAAAAAAAAAAAAAAAAAAATA
>PNEQ01023837.1:0-10827 GCA_003012365.1 Medauroidea extradentata | reverse complement strand
CTGCACGGCATGCGTTCTGCCGATGGTTGTTGCAGTGCTGCGAAAATGTGCCACAGTTTCTACAGCATGTGTTGTTCACAGACGAGAGCTGTTTCACCAGGGATGGCTTGTTCAATACCCGTAACACTCACGTATGGGCCGAGCAAAACAGCAACACGACGTATCCAACCCGCCACCAACAGCGATTTTCAGTGAACATGTGGGCTGGGATACTAAATGACAGTGTACTAGGGCCACACATTTTGCCACCACGCCTCAATGCGCGAGGTTTTACCTGACATGTTGGATGAAGTCAGTCTTGATATTCGCGCGTCACTTTGGTTCCAATGTGATGGAGCTCCAGCTCACTACGCCCTCTGTGTTCGTGACCACCTGAACAGGGCCTTTGGACAGCAGTGGATAGTGCATAACACAACACAACATATGTTTTCACTGGCTTGTTGTCGCCAGGTTGCCTGCCTACCCCTGTTACTTTGGTGCACCATTGCAGGTATAAGGATGCATTTCCAGACATGGGTTCCTTAATCAAATATGTTCCAAACATGCACATCTACCATCCCTATCAATTTGTAACACTTATTCTTGGCCACCCTGTATATTTGAAATATGTGGTCAAACCTTATAAGTTACCCCGTTAAAGCAGAAATATGTTGGTAAGGTTGTTCGCTCATTCTGTTTAGAGTTGAGAACATAACTAATAAAACAAAACTGAGTGGGCTTATTGCAATTTTTAAAACAAATTTGCTTGCTTGCAAATCTCATAAGTTCCTAAGTGCCTTGGTGTACAACATATCACATTCCTCTTAACATTTTCAGACAAAAAATCCTTCTGAATTTACAATATAATTTTTCTTAAATGGTATCCCTATGCAACTTACAGTTACTTTGACAAGTCTGGTAGCCTTGATATTTCGTGCCGCAACTTTTATGCCGTGTGCCAACAGGCAGAGGCGTCCCCAGGAACACATCAGAGGAATGATTTGTTATCTCGTGGCTGTGACAGCCCGGCTGTTACCTTGCCAGCGGAAGCATTGATGGCGGGAGTGCCTATCGCAGAACATCGCCGCCTGCGCCTGACAGATATTTCCCCGCGTGTATCTGTGGAACATGTGCAATTCCGCTGCTACAGCCTACAACTCTAACATGTTCACTTTTATGACATTCATACGAGCGTGCTACTGTGTGCTATGCTGTGCATCACAAACTGTTTCCCCGATGTTTATAATAATTTCGAGGCATACAAACAAGGCTCCGGGGTTACTTATATTTATAATCTTGAATAACATTGCAAATTACATTTCTTCTCCTTAAAAATACCCCGTGCTCTTTTTAGGTTAAAGCTAAATCGGGTGAATAGCAAATGAAATCATGGAAATACCTACCTTTTCTGTGATTGGTTAACGTAACGATTCTTATCGCCGAATTTAAGCAGTAACAGTCAAATTATGTATTATTTGGTTTAAAACAATGTGATGGAAAATATTCTAATTTTCTACTGCTTAAGTTTTAATGCTATAGATTTAATTGTGTAAACCCCTTCACCGTTCCGTCAACATCGTTCCACTATCAATTTGCTTGTTTAGAAAGATTTTATTCAACGTATTTTTGCGAAAATAATCTATTAGATTTTGTTTCCTGAATGACACTCATCAACAATAAGCGTGAGGACTAAGTGAAGGGTGTTGCATGGTCTGACAGTCTTTCTAAATTTCTTCCTAACTTCCCTAAAGTTATGACAATAATTTATGAAGTGATAATAGTTATATTTTAAAATAATAGGCTATTCATTTTACCCAAATAAAATATATTTCTTGAAGTACTATGTAGCGCATAAACCCTTACTGTCTGGACAGTAAATTTAATATGTTCTAAAACCGTATTACGTTTTTCTTAATTACTGCTTCTGGCGTTTCCCTTCCACAGACCTCAATTTTCCCAACAATTTGCTTAAAATTGTCCTTGCGTGTCACCCATTCACCACGCTTACCGCAGTCATTTTCTTCTACATAGCGCGGCTATTATGAACAAACTTTCGCCGGTCTGGTCGACGACTTCCTGCAAGCCAACGTCGAGAGGACCTCGTTAGTAGTTCTGTCGTGTCTGAACACCTGAGCACCAGGTCACCTGTTGTACACAATGGCAACCTTCGTCAGTAATGGGCCTCTCGTAGTTTGCCCTTCTTTCCAGCCCTTCAACCGAGAGACGTCTGAGAAGGGAGGGAGTGGCTGAGAGTCGTTTAAATCCTTGAAGAACACTCGCAGGATAGGCAGCTTGGTTCGTACCTCTTTGGATCGCACGCAAGAAGAGGAGGATGCCTTCCTGAAAGGGTATTCCTACGTTTCCTTTTGTAAATAACAACTTTGAAGTTAATAAGCCAACACGTTTTTATTGGAGGTCTTTCTTCATCTTCTGACTTCCTCATACTGCCAAAGTTGAACCATATGACGTTTTTGTCGCCACGGTGTTTGGAAGGGCATATGGAAACTTATGTTGCTAAGAGAATTCGGTCAGCGAGATTTTGATCCCTGGTGAAGGGTGACGAATACGTAACGACGCCTAAATGAAGGGGCGAGGTAAACTGGAGATCCCCGAGAAAACCCGCTGACCAACGGCATCGTCCGACGCGCTTCACAGATGCGAAAACCGTCAACCCGACCGGGATTCGAACCCCGGATCGCCTTGCCGGGGCGCGAACGCTCTAGCCGCTGCACTAAACGGGACACCACTTTATTCTAAGATAGCATGTGATGTTAAAATTATTAATTGAGTATTACACTTGACAGGAGGTATTTAATTATGCTCATCTTTCTTAAAACAGTGTGTCAATGTACCACGACCTGTAAAATAAATTCCCGATATATTATCACTTATAAACGAAATGCCCGTAACTTTACCAGTAATCCCCGCGGTACTTATTTAACACTAACAATACAGTAACGGCAAAGGTGGGTCTGTAGTGGCCAGACCACACGCTCTCGCTACAACAATCCGGGTTCGGTTTCCGATGGTGCCGCTGTATATATTTTCTGTGTTAGAAATGTGGCGAACTTTGCAATGGACGGCTTGGCCAGTGACGTCAGAACAGATTGCATTCTGAGAGAATCAGATGTTTTTGCACATACAATCGCTCGTTTGCCATAAGGCTCAATGCATTAACATGTTTGTTACATGATTTATACTGAACCGTGTAATACATTGCCATATATTTAACGTGTTATAGTAGGACTAACAACAGGAGAATGTTTAATAATGTCCAGTGATTTTAAAATATATATAATCGCATCGGAAAGTCCGTCAATTTGCTTTCATGCTCGCTGTATTTTATTTATGTCTGTTTTATTATGCATTTATTAATTAAAACAAGTGTACGCAGTTTATTGGCAGATTGTTACATTTCAAAAACAGAGTAGAGTGCAAATCATTTACTATCACAAGGTAATTTGTAGGCGTAAGCCTACTTCTTTTAGCCTCGCATAGGAATAGGCTTACAAGTAAGTGTATATTTAACAAATTCAAAGATTTTAAAGAAATCGTAGGCCCGTTTATGAAATTTATAGTTGAATTATGCTAGAATCACACACTTGTAGGAGTCAATGTATGCTTTTAATTTTACGTTTCTGTCCTCCCAGATTATTGCTGCAAGTCAATGGGCATGTAGGCCTACCTTGACGTTTATGTTAACACTTGTGAGTAAATAAGAAGTAAGTTTCCAAAATCACATACAAACATATTTAAATGGAAACATTGTTCGATTATACACTGTAGTGGTTTCGTGCTTCAATTTTTCCCCTCCTTGTTGAGGTAACTGCAAGACGAATTTGAGGTTTTACCATACAGAACTAACCTAGGACTATTGGGGGGGGGGGGAATTTATTTTTAAAATGAAAATAACTAGTGTAGTTTATTGATAGTACGTTTGTTTACCCAATGTTTATGTACTGGTCGTACGTTCGTGCGGGTACATGCACTTTATTAGCCTACAGTAAAATTTGATTTCCTTGATAGATAGGCCTAAGCTTTTTGTTAATTTCTCGGAAATTTGTGTTAATAACATGTATCCATGTTAATTTCTCCAGATCGTTTAAGGAGTGTTACAGTTCAATGAAACTAGTGCTATCAATCATCAAATTACATATTTGGAGATTTTTATATATAATGTTAATCATGCTCCCATGAATAAAGGTCTACTTCGTTTTTCTGAAGATTACACATGCAAACATTAATGCCGTATTAAATTTGTTTTAGGGAAGTGGTTAATATGTCAACAATTTGTTACAACATGCATTATTAATTTACTTGTGTAGACTACTGAAGCAAAGCAAAATTCTCGCTTTATGGAAACTTACATTGTAACGGCCTGATGGGAGAAGGTTTTAAGACAATGTTTCTATTGATTTGTTGCGTTTATTACAGGAGAAAATAGCAACTAAACTTGGCGTGCTGGAAATACTGCCTGGTATAATAATGTGTGTTTACCATAAGAAATATGCAGCCAATTTTATCGACTCTTGTTAACAGTGACACAATTGATTTAGCTTTATCGTCGTTTATTATTCAATATGATCTAGGACATAGCGTATTTTAAAAACGTCTGCTGTTGCCGTATACTAAAAAAACAGTAATTTTTCGACTAAGAGTGTATTAAAAGTCTTAATTAATGAACAGAAACTCGTCGACACATATAAAAATTTACGTTTTCCGGCACCGTTTGAGCAAAATCATCTGTTACTACCCATGATGCAGTGAGCAAATGCTACTGGCCAAGCCGTCCATTGGCGTGCTGGTTATCTCGGGGTAGGTACTAGTATCTCCCCTGCGCCCTTGCATTCCTTCTCTACTCTTTATCACATCTCGTATCACCCTCATCATTGTTCGATACCGAAATCTCTCCACCTCACTCCAGTGGGCAATGCTGAAAAATCTGCAGCGTAGCGAAAATATACTCAACAACTGAGCCTTCAGCAGGAACATAAATAATGAGTATCATTGCTGCTTTCACACCGAGCGAAAGTCGCCGCGGTAGCACGCCGGACTCTCATTCTAGAGGACACGGATTCGATCCTCGGTTCCTACCATCCTTATTTCGTTTTTCCATCGCTTCCCAAAATAGCCGCTGGCGAATTCTAGGATAGTTCATTGAGATAGGCCGTTTATGTAATCATAGATGACCTCGTTGACAAGACGTAAACCCATATAGATAAATATCTTATTGCTTTCAATCTGTGTTATCTCGAACCCTGACGTCTCGGCTGGAAATAGTAACGTCCTTGAAGAAAGCAAACCGGGGCACACCAATATTCATCAAAGTGTCATCTACCCTGTGGTCGCAATGATGCAAACAACTGATCCAGCCGCCCGTGAAAACTTCCACAACAACCCCCAATCCAGAAAGAACATTAGGCCGTGTTCGCAGTAGAAAGGGCGTGATAAATCTGTGGCCAGGTCGACGCGGTTTACAACCCAGCCGACCTATATTACGACTCGTTTATCTACCGTCGCGTAGTGGGTTAATGTTGCTGCTGCTCGATTTATAGCTACTTACGGTTTTATAGCCCTCACACTTTCACCGGCCACTTTGCAGCTATTTGCTCACTTTGTGGACCTGAGAAGTACTAGCTCTGTGTAATGGGGGAACACGGATTTTTTTCCCAACGCCAAGGGTGGCTAAAGACTTAGAATAGCCGGGTGGGTTTCAAAACACGAACCGGTATCTTCGGTATATTTTATAATTGTGTGGTATTTTCTCACGTATTGGCGCCAGGAAAGTAATAATAATAGTAATAAGAGTAACACTGTTTACAAAAATATTATACAGTAATAATGACAATTTAAAATGTAGGCTTCGTTTTACAAATTTCTACATTTTACTGTAGTTGTTCCTGTAATTAAGTGGTTTCGTAAATATCACAATAATGTTTTCTGCAGACGCTTCCAAAGTTTGAGACAGTATTAACATTATTGTGATATTTGACCTGGAACATGGGTTGAATATATCAAACATTCAATATTCATCTCAGGAATAAATTGATAAAGTATGCTGCCATATTTTAGATACATTCTATATAATACAGACACATACACACATATACACACACATATATACATACAATACAAACTCATAATGAGCACACCACGCGAATCCTGGGGCAAATTGAAGACCTAAATGTGCATGACAAAATGTGTGATGACATTTTACATGTACAATGTGGCAACGTAGCTCTGTAATTAGATCCCTCTTGCTCTCCACATATATCTTACTCATCATACTACTGCTGTTCTGACCTGCATATTATGGGTGCAGATTAAAATCCCGAACAGTCCAAACATGATTCTGCATTTACTTGACGTAACATAAATAAAATAATACCTGGACGTGAAGCGCAAAAGCAGACTCTCTTAAGTGCAATGTTGCCACAATGTGCACGAGAAATATGGTCGTAAAACATTTTGCCAGTTAATTTTCGTCTCCAATGTAGCCCAGAATTCGAGTGATAAACTTAATATGCGTTTGTTTCTAGATATTTATGTATATGTCACGAAATATGAGTGACTAATAGGTAGTAAAAGAATTTAATTGAATGAGGAATGGATGCGGAGATCTATGTGCGTTGATCAAGAAACTGATTCATAACGACAAACCATTCACTCAGTCACACTCGCTTAGCTAATACGCAGAAAAAATTACTTAAGTTGGGGGATAGTGATAGAATTGTGAGACTTACATTCACCTTAAACTAAAATAATTAAAATGCAAATCTTACACCTGCTGTTTGAGTTAACACCTAGGGGGTATTTGAGTTAGTTATTTGAGAAACAACAAGACTCAATTTTTTACCTAAATGAATCGTGGGTGTTACAATTTTATACAGAGGTAAATACACGTATTATTAAACCACATTAAACATCATTTTCGAGTGTAGCAAGGCAATGAACTACTAGTTCACGTGAGAAACCATATGTTTCTTTTAATAGCGAACAAAAATATAACATACATAAGTCATATTGGTAGAAAATTGACATATGTTGTTTCTCATTTAGATTTATTAATTTTTCACTGCAATTAAGTTGAATCACGAAATTTTCACGTTTATAATTACAAATTATTAAAGTAATAAGTGACAAAACTTGTATAGCAAAAATAAAGATTAAATAATTCTGAAACAAACTGGGGAACAGCTATTAATGTGATGAAAGACATGTTTCGACAATTCAGTAACTATACCTGAATAATAAAACATATGAACTGGTTCATTTTCACACAAGCCAAATAAATTAAATAAGACTGTCTCTAGGCTGCCACCGTCTAAACGAAATTCAAAACTCTTCACGGGGCTTATCGGTTTTAAAATTTAATTATAGACTTAGACTTAGCGTTAATTAACCAAATAATATCTTTGTCAGATGCATCTCGAGCTGGCAAATTCCACAAAAGGAAACACTGCTTGCCCTACGTAAGAACATCATTAACTTAAACGTCGGCCTCAGAGGAACGAGTTATCACTGTCATGATGGCATATTAGTAAACACTGCACAATCGCAACTAATCAGAAACATAATTCATTATCACTCTTAGCCTAGGATTTATTAAATCACCTTTAAAAAATTATTGAAACCATAACATCTCAGTTTAAACACTAGACGCGCGCCTACATAACTTTAAAATAAATATTTAAATTATTTCAACGTCTTCCGAGTTAAAATAAACCAGCACGATTTTTAACTACCAGAATTATTTGAATTTTCTATTATGTCACACGGGGTCGTTTCATTACAGACGACCTTCGTGTGCTCACCCACGCCTTAATATATTTTTGTTGAAGGTTCAATACAAGAACCCCGAAAAAAACCAACAAATATACAAGCCAAATAGAAGCCCGTGGACTCGTGTTGCGCCTCTATAAATAGGCCCGAGTTTACCTAACTCACGCTGTCTCGAAATTTCCATGCCAACACCCGAATTTCAAAATTGCCAAAAGCATGTAGATGTGGCAGGGGAGGAGAAGTGGTGGGTTTAGTGTCATTATGTTGAAACAAGACGATAATAGAGAAATCTGGAGGGTGTCAACTGATCTAGCCCGCGGCGGCCTCAAAGGGAGGTGCAAGGACCAAGCATAAGCCGTACCGCGAACTCTAAAACTGATCATGTATGCAGCCCTTGGCGCCTAACCAATGTGCTGCCAAAGTAACTTCTTAAACTTAACCGTTCTGAAAACCTCCGATCTGAGTGATGCCCACATCGACGAGCGAGGCCTCGATAATCTGTAAAAAATAATTCTGCGCACAGTTGCAACTGACTGGAAAATGCGAGGAAAAATTGGAACATTACTTAACACACTTATATAATATAACTAATTTTAACCGCAACTATATACACACACACCTACACACACATTACACGCTCATAACACGCTCATAACACGCACATAACACACACACACAACACGCACGCAACACGCACATAACACGCACATAACACGCACATAACACGCACATAACACACACATAACACACACTGAAAAAAGGTTTATAGTTGAAGGCACAGACGTCACAACCATAGGGGTCGAGGGGAACACGTCCCCCCACCCCCCCCCCCAATAATATGTATTTTCGTTTCGTCTCCTCCAATATATACAGGTTGTTTCTTAACGTATATTACACACTTTAGGATGTGATCTTTTTCCACAATTCACATATAGTTTCACAATGAAAAAGTTTTGTCTACTGTAATTCGCACAGCAGAAATTCAAACTTGGAAATTCAATTTTAATTTGTATTTTTGCAAAATGTTGGAAACAACGAAGAGTTAAATTTCAGTTCTGTGCACAATTTTTAGTGTTATTGATATCTTCAACGCATCAAGAAGCAGTCTTTAGAACACTCCCTTTCATGCAAATAACACCCTCTCTTTGAGTGGAACTTCTGTGGCAAACATTTAATGTTAATTTTCTGAGCAATACATACCAAGAAACATAAATAGTCCTCTTTTATAAAATCGGTAGAATTCACCATTTTCAAGAAATAAATCTTTAAAAATAATCAGATGCTGTAGTAGCATTGTTAGCATACTTATCAGATGCTGTAGTAGCATTGTTAGCATACGAATTTCTGTGGGAAAGAAATTCACACATGAAACATACAAATTATGGTGTGTGATAGGCATGCCAGTGTATGGACTTTGAGGTTTACTTGGTTGAAATATGTGATATGGTTCTAAAGAACTGTAGCACAGGATCTGTTTTTAAAAGTGCAAAATGCATTTACAAGCATACTGTGTGCGATTACATTGCGGGTGTAGCAGTTTTGCCTACATGCCAGGTATTGTATTGTTGACACAGACACAATAGAATGCATTTTATAGCAAACGGTACATTCTATGGACTTGTAAAAATAAGACCTATTTTTGTTGCTTAAGGTGAACTAATCAGAAAAGCAACATGAAATGTTCACAAGACCCAACGCCACAAATGTTGTAGTCAATAAGAGGGTGACCACCCCTGTTATATTCATGAAGTGAGTTTTAAAGAGTAGTTTCTGAATTTGGTCAAAGATCTCTGTTACACTTATCATTGTGCACAAAATTGATGGTTAACACTACGTTGTTTCCAAAACTTTCCAAAAATACAATTTCAAAACTATTTTTTCAGGGGTGAATGTCTCCCTTACAAATTGCGTTATAAGCAAAAATTTCATAGTGTACCTAGCCTATACCTAATTTTTGATAAGGAATCATCTCCTAAAGTTTTTAACATAAGCTAAATAACAGCCTCTATAGTGAGTTTCGTAGTAGTATGAAACATACTAATTCTGTGATCGCTGATCTATTTTTATTTGTTGTGTTGTAATAACTTAGAAACTATAGGTAAAACCCATTTGCTGCACATAGTTGTGTACGTAGTCCATTTGTGATAAAATAAGCACTTTTGAATTAAAATATTGTGTAACATTTCTCACACGAATGCTCGGTTATTTGCTTCTAGCAAAGTTAGTAAAGAATTAGGTAAGTAATTTTGTGTTGTAATGTCTTACTTACTAAGTGTGCAGTGGCGAAAATACAAGTACCTCAAGTTCTCACCACTTTACCGAGAATGGACTATGTTATTCGAAAGAACTATATACTTCTTTATTCGTGTGTGACATTATTAAAGATCTGTAGATGCATAGCTTAATAATATTTTTTAAAATTACATTTAGGCTATGTTTTGTGAAGTTGAACTGAATCACAGAAGTTTTTATTTGAAAGTGTAAAATTGTACGTGTTTCAGTTTAAATATCTGCAAGAAAATATTTTTACAGTTTTGTATGGTTTCCTCCATTACGTCATTCTTTCACTGTGGGCAGATTATGTACTATGACAACGCGAAATGTAGTAAAGATTGACAAACTTTAAAGATATTTTTATAAATGTTTATCTGCTCGAATTCGGTGAATTTTTTACTCAGAATTTTGGCAGGTTTCGAAAATATATTTTTTAAAAATATAATAGGGTGATCAGGCAAGATACTATAATGACAGTGAATACAAGTGTTTAAAAATTAATTATTTATATTGTGTCGAACGTTCTTACTGCTACTGCAGATTGTAATTTTAACATTCAGGATTCTTCTGGTAATTAAATTCATTATTTTGTGGTGTGTATAGGGCTCCAACATGTACCTATGATAACTGTTTTTTTTTTTTGTTAACCTGTTTACTTAAATTTTTTATAAAAAAGAAAATAACTATTTTAACCAGTTATACAATTAGAATATTTTAGGAATGAGAAATGCGTAACACCATTTTGCATCTTGGAACCCCAACATTTCCCGGGGTAGGACCCCCCCCCCCCCC
>PNEQ01023836.1:0-10827 GCA_003012365.1 Medauroidea extradentata | reverse complement strand
TGCAGATACTCTCTCTTACCCTACCAAGCCACGAGACAACAACTATTCTCGCACTCTGACAGGGGTTACCATCTTACGAGTCTCCTCGAGTCCTTCACCTCGCCTGTCTTTTATGCAGATACTCTCTCTTACCCTACCAAGCCACGAGACAACAACTATTCTCGCACTCTGACAGGGGTTACAATCTTACGAGTCTCCTCGAGTCCTTCACCTCGCCTGTCTTTTATGCAGACACTCTCTCTCTCTCTCTCTTACCCTACCAAACCACAAGATGTCAGCTATCCTCGCACACTGCCTGGGGTTACTATCTTATGAGCCTCATTGAGTTCTTTTCCTCGCCGGTATTCGATGATTATCCCTTCCTAGCTGTGATACGTCTGCAATGTGCTTACACTACCCTGGCAGCGACCTTCCTATGAGCTTCGTCGTGTTTTTCTTCCCTCCGGTCTTTGCTCTCTAACAATGCCTATTCCAAGATTTCAGCTATCCTTTCATGATTCTTGCCGCGATACAATGTATTTTACCCTGTATGATTTAATAAAGTACGAAATGCATGCTTATATTTAAATTGTACAGTGATAATTATTTATTTATTATACATTGGTCAATATTTGTATAAGAATACATAGCGACATACAAATTTAGTTCGCAATAGGGCTCCTGTGTGGTTTCGCGTCATTAGTACATAAACTTTTACCAACTAGATACAGTTTTATTTTCTCTCCTGTTAAGCCTTGGTGAATGATTCAGAGGGCATGTTCTGCTACCATTACAGGGTAAATCGTAATGAAAATATTTATTTTTCAGTCCATGCTCACATCCCGGTTCTTGGACCTGGTACAGAAGAGTCTATGTACAGCATCTTGTTGACTGAGGATTACTATGGCCTACTAGTGGTCCCACAGAGGCCTCAGAGATTAGTGACAGTGAAGTCTTGGAATGCAGTCCAATTGCCATTTTACTTTTCTTGCCTGCTATGTGACCAGCTTTAGGACTGCATGTCCCAACTGATTCCTGCTGTGATAGATTGTTCTTGAAAAGGAGTGGCTGACACAATGAAGGGATTGATTGGTTCAGGACTAATACAGCATGCTACTTCACAGGTACTTCAGATATCAACGTGAAATTAAAATTGTGACACTGCTGTTCATAGATCAGTCGCGATTTAGCATTATCTTATGCTACTGATTAGTGTTAGATGTGGTGTGACTGCCGGGTCTGGAAGGGTGGATGTTTCCATTTATTTTGCTGTCAAAAGCATAATGCTCTGATGTGCTAGCTCACCTGCTGAGGATCTGTTGTGTATACTCTATTAGAGGAGGACACAGCATACACGACTTGCAGTATTAATTTTCCTTGCGGAAGAAAGTTGGCCCTGTTCGCTTAGTGAAATACTCATAATGAAGTGTATTCGTACAGGTTTGATGGGACTCGCTCACAATAATGTAGGACTTGTGTTCCTAGCCCATCCTCAGACAATGACAAATGATTTGGTAACCACGCCTACCCAATGCAAAAGAATGTTCGTTTTGCTCCAGCAATCTGCAGCTAGTTTCTAGCTAAGCTGATGTTGTTATGTCAGCCCTGGATAGAGCTGTACTGTATTATTTTGGGACAGAGAGTGTATGTGAATAGCCAATTGCAAAGTTCAGTCTCTGTATCTCTCTGTAAAATGTCTCCTATTATATCAAACTGGTACAAATACAAGAATGCGTAGTTTTTGTACAAATTTTGGACTCCATCCGCGAAAAATATCTCTTTCCTTACACCAGACCTTCGTTCCACACACGTTAACGAATTTATATATCCCGTTTCTGATCAGAAATAAAGCTCTGATTTTACTTCTCCTAATGAAATATTTTATCTCTATCATTATAATGACTGTTAAAGTTAATTTAAATTTCAAAACCCATTCCTATTTGCAAGTACAAAGCTAAAAACTTTAAATAAATAATATCTTAGGGTACTATAACATATTAAACACATGTGTGTTTGGGTTTATTTAGAAGTTATACCATGATAGTATGAGTCGTAATAAATTCCGGAAAAGTAGCAAACATTCAAGTAAAAAAGAACATGCCATGTTACCTTATCTGGTGTACGCCAGTATATTCACTTCACCTGAAGTTATAAGGAAAAATTATTTAGATTCCTAGAAATTAAATTACTAAGGAATCTAGGACATGGGACACTGATATTGCACTGAAATAAAAGTGTGGTTGTAGTTAACATACTTCTGTTAATATACGGAAAAAGTTCACTTTAATTGTTCTCCTATGGAACAAATCCTTGTACAAACAATTCCGAAATTACTGACAGCTAAACAAGGTTAATTCCTTTTTTAACATAAGTATGCCAATTACTGCATAATATATATTTCGTTTAGAGGTGTTTAACGGATATTTGCGGATTCTTTTAGAAAAATTTTGTATTGTTTGCGTCAGTAAGAGCAAGAAGCGAATAAGCTGATACAAACAAAAGGTGAAAGATGGAGGTAGAAGTTACCTTTCTGTAGGACGTAGCCGAAGACTGTCTGGTCGTGGGCGTGTGTGGTGCAGTTCCAACGCTCGCGTCGAAACTGCAGCTGACACTCGCGAATCCCGCGCTGCGCCCCTGCTGCTACAGACCGAATGGCACCTGGGCTACTCATGCATACGTCAACCTGGTGAGGCACCAAACCAGGCAGAGACCCACACACAGCACGAGCCTCCGATAATGCCGGATCCTCAAGTTCGCTGCTGCTACCGTCTGGATCCTGTGGCAGTGGTGGTGGCACCCCTGTCAGGCCCAGGTACCTGCACCAACATCACAACACACTGGTTCTCACCACTGCACATGACTACAGTAACATCATTCAGTTTCACCGCTGCACATATCTGCTGGCAACACTGTCAGGTATATATATATGCACCATCATCACACAGCACTGTCTCTTACCACTACTGAAACGCCTTCTGTGCCACTTTACCAGATGACGTTACAAAGTGTAAGTTAAACAAGTGTTGGCTCTGAAAGCTAATGTAACAACTTCAGCACAAAACCAAAATATTCAAGTCAGCAGTGGATTCAGTGAAAACAAGGCGCTGCTCAACTTAGAAACGTACAATTTAAAACTCTCTAAATGTGCAATATTTTTGGTTCATTTGGCATAATTATATCAACCTATCAAAAAACAGATTTTGGTACGAACAGGGCATGACAGATTTGGATAATACCATTATATGAGTAACAATAATCGCCCAAAAATCAGTACGTTAAGATTGCACCAATTTAAAACACAATATAAATCAAGTGTTATTTCGTAAACCAAATACTGGATTAAATTACGGCTAAATAGTTTCTCTTCACAAAAGTTAGATCATAGGATTAACGAATTGTATATAAAGTCAGAGAGTGCAATATTAATTGCAGGTAATTTTACGTTACTTTATACAGCAAATAAACAGATTGCATTCCCTTCTTGGCGACAACCTAGGCTATCTGCAGACTACAGTCAAATAGCGTAGGGAGCATCGCTAGAGCATTCAACGGCAGAGTCAGGACGATCAGATCGGATCACAAAAACAGTTATGTCGACGCGTGTCCAAACACGCCTCCTTCCCTTAGCTCGTCTGCCGCACTGCCAAATACTCCCGAGAAAACCCCCCTCGCCGTCCAGTGCCGTGAGAAGGGGGTGGGAAGAATGTGTGACAAGGTTTTTGCGTGTGTTGTGTTTCTTTAGTGTAATTGTAAATTTCAGTGTTTCGTTTAATGGTTTCAATGTTGGCGTATTCAGTATGTTTTTCACACGTCAGTAATTAACACGATTACAGCAGTGTCCTGGGGGCCTAAGCTCGAGTTCATGCGAGTAGAGCTCGTACGCGAGTCGTCTCGTACGACGCAAAACCTATACTAGACGGAGATTGTAAGCTCCAACACCGGCCACTCGTATACGCCTTAAGTATTCGAAGGGAGTAGCGTTCGAGTGGAAGTGTGTATCGTTTAGTCAGGTTGGCATCCATGAAGCGAGAAAGTAAAAAGTTTTGACGGGAGGCCGCCAATCACAAGTCCAGTTCATATGTTGACACTTGCGTGGCGGTGAATTCAAAAATCATGGACTCGAACAAAATGTAAACGGGGAAAAAATTTATTTTGAATTTGTTGTACTCGTTGAGTATTTATCGTTTTAATACATATATTTAGGTGCCTTTTGTGGTTTCATAAATCACTTGGGAAAAAAATTTGAAATATCTTCAAACATTCATACATAGATAATACTTCATTATAATTAATAATATGATTTTTTACACAATTTTTCTGGCGTAGCATATAAAATATTATCGATTACAGAGAAATTCATTCTTGAAAATAAAATTATTTCTAGTTACGAAAGCGGCCTTCATTATATTTCAATTTTATGTTATATTTTAACAATAATTGCAAACAAATTTCAATGATCATCATCCATCACTTTCCACAATCTAACCGACGGAATTTGTTTTAACACTGTAATAATATGTATAAATCGTGCCCAATGCAAGCTGACAGCCACTTAAACAGCAAAAATTGACAGAATATTGCGGGAGAAAATAATGACATAACTTAACTATTTCTGGAATGACGGAACGTAAAAAAAAGAGATTATTGAAAGGTTTGTTGCAAGTTGAATGTGTATCCTTTTGTCATTGCATTTTTTTATAAATCCGCAGAAAATGTTCTTACAAAACCATGGTGCATCAGTGAAGTACATCGAGTGGAAAGTAGTTTTTTTATGATCCTGGAAGTCGGTTTTTAATGCGTGTTAAGTTCCCGAAACTTATTTTTTTACAAGTATAAATGTAACCTGTCTTCATAATTTGACAATTAATTAAAGTAATATATGGCAGTTAAAATTATTTTTAAAAAGTATGACACTGTGGCGATCTTAAATTAGGAAATCTGTAACAGAAAGACCAATTCGCTGATCCCTCTGTCATCACTACATTTAAATGCGTTATTGTAAGCAAATAAACATATTGGTTAGTAAAAAATATAATTCTACTAGTCTTTTGCATTTTTAAGCGGCAATTTTTTCCCAGATACAAAATGTTACGTTGTACATATGACCAACACAGCCAAAAGTAAATAGTTGCTGCGTTAAAGATTTTTATGTTTTATTGTCTATATAAAGAATTTTTATACGATCGTTTTTTTAGCTTTGTATCCCAGTGTTGGCAAATAGAATTTCGTATGTTGTAAGGGAGTATTTTATGAAATTGGTTCATTTCTTAGTTGACATTATACAACAGATTATATTATTTTAGTATAGAAATAATTATTCATATGTGAGGAAGTATTTAATGACTGAACATTTATGTAGAGATGACAACTTTTATGAATTTATGGAATGTATTACTTTTATTTGATTTGATTAATGTTTCCGGTGTCATTACTATTTTCTTTGATACAAACACACTAATCAGTATGCAGACTACACAGCCCTTTATTAACACAATTATTTATTTTAATCTATTGTAAATGTATTTTGATTTGTTGCAGATTATCTATATTATTTATTATTTCGTGGGGCTGAAAGTTATTAGTCACGGTTTTTTGTTCATTAGCGAAATCTAATACATCACTGGCATAGCTAGAGAGAAAAATAACTAATCGTGACATTTTAAAACAAGCCTGATGCGACTGTATCGCAGATTTTATAATTTTTATAAGACGCCGTCCTAATTATAGGAAAGGGGTTTGTGCCAACATTGTTTCGTTTAACTAATCTGCGAATGGGACAGATAGTGAAGAGGTCGACGTCGAAGTTAGTTAATAAATGTTGGTGCCTCAAGACAAGCTTACCAACATCTTGAAGACGCCATTCCAGAAAGTGCTACTTCTCATTGTACTACCGACATTAAATATGTTGGGTCATTGACGCGGGGTATAGCTTGTATTGCCGTGGGATTGTTAGCGATTTATAAGACAGTTCGACTTTCTTTGCTTGGAATCTTAGAGGTTGGAATGAGACTCAGCTCTAGCTGCCGGGTTTTTATCCTCTTATTAGATGTATTTCACATAATTCATACTATGAAGATTAAGTTAGTGACACCACAAAAGCTTATTATTTTTTATTTTTTACATAGGAACATAACTACCTTAGTTATACACCGTAATTCCTGTCCGTAAAAAGCAGAATACTAAAATTTTTTCTTCACTACTTGTAAACTTTACAACACATTCTGCAAATACACACCTATTGTAAGGATGGATGCACATTCAAATAAAATATTTACAGTCCATTACTTACATCACATCCTTAACTACACATTGAAAATGGTATTCAGCCGAACTAATTTCTTTGAAACTGTATGAGTAAATAAAAAAGGTAAAATATCTTCTTGAAATTAATTTTGGTGTTGTAGGTTTAGTTTTATTTTTTTTTTATCCGAAAGTATATATGTTTTTCCTTCCTATAAATTTTCGCAGTTTAAACATGTACCACAGTTTTGTTAAGTATGTGGGAAATGTGGGAAATCCCTTTACCAATTTTTTTGATTAAATAAATTTTCAACTATTTCTGTTATGCACACATTACATGCTTGTCACACATAAATGTCTATGATATAAATTTCGATAAGTAATATCAGAAACATAAAGTACTATGCTTACGACAAACTGGCAGTAAGTACATAACTGGGAGTAAGACAGGAGCAAATATTACGCAGAGCTACCGCAACATATAAGGAAATAAAAAATTAATTGAACTGTATACCTTGTAGGCCCTAAATGCAATAAAAATTTTTCACTCTCTACTTTATCATATCATACTTACTCTTATTCTACTTCTCATAATGGTAGGAGGATTAATATTTACGATCGTCAGCAGTGTGTAGACCTCTGATCATCATAGCTCTTGTTACTAAAGTTTAATCATTAACAGTCTCACACGCTTAGAATTCTTGTAAATTTTGGTTTAAATCAAAATTTCAATAAAATTTAATTGTAAACTCCCATTGCAAGGAACATTTAAAAATCTCAATAGGTTGATTCTCGCCCCGAGTCCGAACACAGAAAGGCCGGCTTACGCCAACAACCGCTGGTTTCTCTCAGTAGCGCATCCTGTGGCCGCCAACCGAACCAACACTTCAAATTAACCAAAATATATTTGAAGAAGCACATAAATCAAATTACAAACACAAATAATTGCAACACACACTTCGTTTTGTCGAACTGCATATTTTAATAATTATATAACGTTTTCTTCCATTAAAGTCTATAATAAAAGTTTGAAACCGTACTACTCACTGGCTCGCGTCTTCCCGCGCACAAAGTCTCTCTATCTACATCACTCTTGCTCGCGCCGTGACAGCTTTTGTAACGGTCAAACTAATGAATCTAAAAATAGCCTTCCCGGAATCCGGTGAGCGCACATAGCCGCTGTTTATTTTGTCAAATAATGTACGCAATCGGGAATTCACATAAATTATCTTAATGTCATAAAAAACTGAAATTACTCAAAAGTATAAACAAAACTGAAAAACCACAATAAAGAACTAAATTAGCAATAAAGAAAAACAAATTAAAACAACTTTAAGGCTTGCAGTAATAGACTACTAACTTGTGCAGTTTCCTGTTAATCTTAAGCCACACAAAATCATCCAAACGTATAATGGCAATTTAAGGCAAAAAAAAAGGAAAAACACTGTAGGTTATGCCCAGTGGGTGGAACATCTGACAATAGGCTTTATGTCCAAGGCACATTACAAAATTACTGCAATGCTACTCGCTAGATTGCACATCGCAAATGCTAACATACGCTGATGATGGTTGGCCATTACTTGATCATATTGCAATGGTTATAGAGCCAGTTAAGCACGTTGTAACAGCGAAGTAGAAACTTGCATGCCTCTATGCCACCTTCACACAGGGTTCTACTTCAATCATCTTCTCTATGATAAACTCGCAGCACCCAACTTTCCAGTCATAAATGTCCACTTCGTTAGTAAATATGGTTTTCTTTTTTTACGAACTACATTGATTAAATTATGAGTTTAAAATATCTTCGTGTCACTAATTTAACTTAAAAATATAAAAGCATCAGAGTACTGAATTCATAATAAAACAAAGTAATTGTGTATATGGGTCACAATTAAGCATGGGGTAGTAAAACGCCAAAACAAATGCATTCTAAAGTTCATAAATAGTATGTGATACATGCTATGAAATATACGAAATATATTTTTTAATGTACATAAATAAGCTGCAAATACAACAAAATAAAAAATGAAAACTTTAAATGAACCCAGGAAATATTAAAATTATTCGCAGTGGAAAGAAAAGGTTTACAAACTTGTAACATAATATTTTGTGAAATGTTACATATGAGTATAAGTTTCAATTTATTTGTCAATTACTATTATGACCATAGTTACCACATGTCAGGAAGAAAGTAAGTTTTAATCGTCTATGTATTGAATGTATAAGGTATTGTGGTTTTGAAACTTTAATGTCTTCTAAGGCTTTTATATCTACGCTAGAAATATTTTATTTTGTACCGCGAATTACAACCTGATCTGATCATATTAGCGAAGAAACTCGGGGTTAGCTACGAGGAAAGTACTGACTGGAATTGGTATTGCGACGTAAAATAAGAGATGTAGTTTTTTTGAAGAACGATTGAGAAAGTTTCATGGAAAATAAGAACGTTCCCGTCCATGGTGCAGAACAGACGTGCGGTCGAGAAGAACCGAGGATTTATTCGACGAGACGCTGAACGTTTCCTACGCGTCGTCAGAAAGGTCTCATTTTACTCCTACGAATAAAAACCAGGATAAATACATTTGCAATTATCCACGATGTCAACGCCGAAGAAGGACGTTCCAGGGAATTATAAAGAAGAACCAGTGGTTCAGGCCATTCCATAGTCCACTTCGTGTTCGTTGCTGTCCTGGGTCTCCGAGGTCTTCAGTTCGACGGGTCCACCATTCGATGAAAGAGGGGAACAAGAACTTCATCCGAGGGTGAAGAGGTCGCCATTGTCTCACAAGAACCAGGAGTACGTGGTCGCCATACAAGGACGAGAAGGATGTGGTCGAATAAGTATTGAGGGATGATCTAGGGGCAACTGTCCCGACCTACTACAACACGTCCTTGGTAAGACCACCCAAACTACGCCATCGTGTCAAGTTTAGTTCTTCGCCAAGAGTTGGAACAAAATCTAGTAAATTTCGATAAATTCCCGAAACTTAGTTGACTATACATAACAGTTTTATAACTATTCTTATACCTCAATGGGTGCAACTTACTTCAAAATGAACGAAACCCAAGATCGACCCCGATATTCCTTAACCTGGGCTAGCAAAGAATTTAAAAAATTTATTAGCTGTTTCGGGAACAGACAGAATTTTGGAAACGTCTAGAACTCAGAAAATTACGTAGAACCGGGTTTGCAAGTTAAGTGAAAGTCAGGTTCGTACCCGAATTAATCACCTTGGTCACGATAACAACGCATCATCTGAAATGCCATACAATATCATAATTACTGCTTATTTTATTATCTAGTATAGTAACCTGACTGGTCTGTAGAAGTCATTATTTTTCCTATTGTGTAAATTCTGTTTAAATACATTTTCTTATGACTTCTACAAGCGTTTCGTTTCCATTTGGTCAGTAGCTCTAGTATTAGATATACTGGTTGGTTTTCGAATTTGTCTCGTACTTTAATAAAGAGAAAGAAAAGTTTCACAGTGTATATATATATATATATATATATATATATATATATATATATATATATAACCTTAAAAACTTTATAAGGAATTCATACGTTTTGGTCATTAAATCTAAACAAGGTAAACTTAAATTCGTTACATGCTAGGAAGAAGTGTGCCGAATATACCACTGGCTAGCACTAAAATACTTAGTGTAAACTCGTAGTAGAGCTAATAACCATCCAGCATACTATTGACAAGGATATAACGACTTGCATGTTTACTTTTGCAGTGTAATCGACCATCGAGCATGCTAATGGCTAGTAGCAAGTAAAGACTTGCATGATAACTCTGTAATAGAGTGAATGACAAGCGGACGTACTACTACCTAACTTTTAAAAATTGCATGTTAACAAGTATAGTGAGAGTGATCACCGAGCATACTACTGGCTAGCAAGAAACGACTTGCATGATAACCTGCAACAAAGCGAATAACCAGAGAGCATTCTACTGGCTAGTATGTAACGTCTCGCATGATAATTTGTACAGTGTGAATAAACAGAGAGCATACAACTGGATAGTATGTAACGTCTTGCATGATAATTTGTACAGTGTGAATAACCAGAAAGCATACTACTGGCTAGTATGTAACGTCTTGCATGATAATTTGTACAGTGTGAATAACCAGAGAGCATATTACTGGCTAGTATGTAACGTCTTGCATGATAATTTGTACAGTGTGAATAACCAGAGAGCATACTACTGGCTAGTATGTAACGTCTTGCATGTCATCTTGTACAGTGTGAGAAGCCAGAGAGCATACTACTGGTTAGCATGCATTGTCTTTCTTATCAATTTAAACGGTTTGGTTAACCAGAGAGCATACTACTGGCTAGTATGTGACGTCTTGCATGATAATTTGTACAGTGTAAATAACCAGAAAGCATACAACTGGATAGTATGTAACGTCTTGCATGTTAACATGTACAGTGTGAATAACCAGAGAGCATACTACTGGCTAGTATGTAACGTCTTGCATGATAATTTGAACAGCGTGAATAAACAGAGAGCATACTACTGGCTAGTATGTAACGTCTTGCATGATAATTTGTACAGTGTGAATAACCAGAGAGCATACTACTGGCTAGTATGTAAC
>PNEQ01023835.1:0-10826 GCA_003012365.1 Medauroidea extradentata | reverse complement strand
ATATTCCTGCTCTGCGTCGTAGTGAACGCGTTCGTCGAAGACCTGAATACCTTGAAGATTATAAGACCTAGGTGGGGTGAATGTAATAATAATGTATTCTCTTTGGACTCTAGCTGTCGTATGTTTTGTTTATTCGTGCTATGGAAGGTGTAGGATTTTATGTTGAATAAAACCTTATTTTAGGTAAAACTCTCATCACCAGTCAAAAAAAGTTTGGCATCCTTGAACAATAGTTCTCTCTTCCAGTGGAGAAAAAAAAAATAGTGTAGGCTACATAAAAATCATGAATAGTAACATTTATCCAGGTATAGTCTGTACAGTTTAAATTTGCCTAATTTTGACATTTCTCTTCTAAGAAGAACATCTTAAACAGGATTGTAGAGAAGCTGTTTTTCTTTCAGGAAGTCAGGACGGTTTACAGGTCTACACAATGGAGTTGCCAGACATTTTTCTCAGATGAGAAATGTCAAAATCAGGCAAACTTATACTGTACATACTATACAGGATGTCCAGAAACAAACGCATAATGAGAACACAATGCAAATCCTGGGCTAAATTGGAGACAAAAATGCCAGTGGCAAAATGTTTTATGACGACATTTTACTTGCGCAATGTGGCAACACTGCACGGAGTGAGTGAGAGGTTTAGATCAGCAGTTAACAGCGAGGTCTTTAGTTATGGTGAGGGGTGACATGAGGTGACATTGGAGCAGTGCCGGAATGAAAGGGCAAGGGAAACGGGAGATCCCCGAGAAAACCCGCCGACCAACGGCATCGTCCGGCACAATTTCCACAAGCAAAAATTCGGGAACTGACCCCGCCGGGAATCGAACCCAGATCACCTTGGTGGGAGGCGAATGGTCTGACCATTCGGTCACTGCAGCCCCAACACTGCACGGAGATAGTCCTCTCTTGTGCTCCACGACCATTTATTATTTCATGTATGTTACGTCAGGTAAACGTAGAATCATGTTCGAACTGCTCAGTATTTTAACCTGGACCCATAATATGCAGGTCAGAACAGTATTGGTAAGATAAGTAAGATATCTGTGGAGCGCAAGATGGGATACATTGGGCACATACATTTTGCCACTAACATGTTCATCTCCAATTTAGCTCAGGCTTCATATGGTGTTCTTATTAAATTTTTTTTTTCTGGAAATCCTGTATATTGTTATCAGTATTCAATTACATGCTAGTTCCTTTAATTTTCACAGAGCTTTTTACTGCCATTCTCAAGTGAAACACATAACCCCAAATTTCCAGATTTTAAAAAAAATTGTATCTGAAAAATAGGCAGTTATATGTTGTGGCGTATTTTTGATTAGTCTTAACTTTTTGGGTACACAATCTGTAGTGGTCAGCATTGATTCTTTTAAAAGTATTACTAATTTACAAGCAGTTTTATATTTAAAAACATTTTTAAATTAATGTAAAACACCAAGTCCAATCAGTTCTTCTGCATACAAAGTTTTGCATATTTAAATAATTAAAAATATTAAATTAAAAAAATACAACCAACAAAACTTTCTAAGACCGTAGTAAATAATTCATTGTCACAGCATGTAAGTCTATTAAAAGCTGCGCGATCAACCAGAAGACAGCTGCAATGTCATTTGGCCAAGGTAGAAGTAGGCACCATTCTTATATAAAATCCTCGATTTACCATTGTCACAGTCAGTCAGACGGTTTGTGTGCCTGAAGACGGGAACTACCATTTCCTGAAACGTCACATCTGTTGTTGTCGAAAGGAGCCGACAAGCATTGTCTGTGTTATACTCGTGTTGTCTTGTCTACAACAATTTCTGTCATTGTATTCATTTGGTGTTGTCCTCATTGTTTTTGTCCATGGTTTTAAATAACCCCTACAATTACACATAGACAAAATGTATCTTCTGCGTAGCTAAAATAGAATAACAGTTTCCTTCTCATTGTGTTTTAAGTATGGCGTAGTTTGGACAGTTATACAGTCAGTGTCAAGTCACCTCTGCGGATGTGTGTCTGGCTTGGGTTTCTTTTTGCTGGTAGTGTTTTTTGGCATTTTTTGATTGTTACAATGGCAAGTAAAAACAGCAAACTTGGTTCAGAATGTCGTGTTCTTTAAGATGAGTGGACTTAGAAATACTTTTTCAGCCTATTAAGGATACACTAGTGCATCTTATTTGCAACGAAGTTGTAACCGTATTCAGGGAATTCAAACTCTTACGACACTTCATGACAAAACATAACAGTCACTTACGAAACTATGGCCAAAGAAGAACGGAAGAAAAAAGCAGGAGATCTATGTAAAAAAACTGTCAGGTTTACCAAAATATTTTTAAAAAGCAAAGCTGTTCTCAAAAGCTAGCTACACATGCCAGTTATATTGTAGCATACAATATTGTAAAGTAACAAAGCATTTTCTGAAGGCGAATTCGTAAAAAAATGTATGTTCCAAGTAGGTGACATTTTGTGTCCTGACAAAACAAAGGATTTAGAGACAGCAAGTTTGACTCAAAAAAGCATTACTTCTAGAATTGAAGTAATTGACAAGCAGTTTGTCTGACAACTACAGTCAAAGATATGCGAGTTTAAATTCTGTTCTTTTGTGTTGGATGAAAGTACAGACATAACTGACACAGCTCAGTTACTGGTATTTATAAGAGTTATTGAGGACAACTTCTGTGTTACTGAAGAATTAACCTGCATGCGTTCATTAAAGGAAACGACAAGAGGATCAGAAATTTTACAAGAATTTCAAGAAACTATCACATCTTTGAAAGTACCTTTGACCAATATTTGTAATATTACTACTGATGGAGCACAGAATATGACAGGGACAAAATCTGGTTTTGTAGGCATATTTAACAAATCATTTCCTGGGAACGAAGTTGTGTTTCTTCATTGTGTCATGCATCAAGAAGCCCTGTGTAAATCTGCTCTAGATATGAAACATATGCTTGATGTTATCAAGCTTGTTAATAGCATTCGTTCACGAGCACTCAATCATAGACAATTTTGAGTTTCTTGACTCATTGCAGTCTGAATATTCTGATGTACTTTACTACACAAAAGTAAGGGGGCTCAGTGTAGGACGGGTTTTCGAATGAGTTTGAGACCTAAAATTCTAAAATTGAGTGTTACATGGCCATATCGAAATCAAGTTTCCCAAATCCGAAATCTCATGCTCAAAAGCTAATTGTTTCCCAAATCTGAAATCTCACACTCAGAAGATAATTTTGATGTTTGCATCTTCCTACATCTGTGAACAGGTATTTCCTACTATGAAGCTTTGTAAAAAAAAAAAGGAATAGAAACCAATTCACTAACCACCATTTAGCTCCACTGCGAATCAGCTCATCCCAGTTCCAACCAGACTATGAACAACATTTAGAAGATCAGTCAGTTTCACCTGTCACATACACCTTCATACTCTTCTTAAGAGTTATCAATTTTTGTAATATTTTTCTAAGGTTTTTGCCATTGTAGCATTACGTTGTGTGTGATGTAAAAATAAAAAAAAAAAGTTTACCATTTACTGTATAAAAATGTGTTTTCTTATTTTTTTTCAGCCCACCTAGATAATTTTTTATTTGATCTAGCCTTCCCCTTAAAAAGTTTGCCAATGCCTGCTCCAGAGTATGTCAAGAAGTAGTACCATACATGTGATGCCTACATAGGAAGGAAGGGGCAAAAGATTGAACCATGAGGACCCCTCCTGGAACTGGACTGAAGAGAAAGAAATACTACAGTAAATAATAGCACTGTTTAGTGTAATGGTAATAAGTATTTCTTCTAGACATTTAACTGTGTAAATAGATATTTATATTTAGTAATAGACAGTATAGATTTTAGTGTAGCGAGTAGCTTCAACAGAAATAAATGAAGGAAATTAGCAATATTACTGTAGGTTTGATTTTTATTAAAATTAAGACCCCTATCTCTTACAAATACTTAAAAATTGTGCATGTGTGTGTGCGCGTTTGTATGCACTTACTTGTGTGTCTTTATATACATAACAATCCTCAAGACCTCCGTTTAGACAGTATTCACGTCCATGTGGTAGACTTCCGAAAAATTTTTGAGTTCCTATGACGATACCTAATACCTAATGGATAGAGACATGCAAAATTCGCGTTATTTTCTGACAGCTGACTAGACCCCAAATGACTATAGGCTCGTTCGACGTCTCCCGCTGGCCGATATTGTCGTGACTTGCAGTGGAGAATGCTTGGCTAAATTCTGTAAAGACGTAACACACGTACATGACGACACATAAAAGTTCATGGCCAATTGAATCGCAGATTATGCTCTGTTGTGTATAGTAAAGTGAAGTTTAGTCTGCTACCGAACGATAACGCGAATTTTGCATGTCTCTACTAATGTAAGAAGACATAATAACTAATGTATTTCATAATCAATTCCATGCTCCTAGCCATATTCTTTTAGCCAACAAGTTGATCTTTGTACATCAAACAGTTGCCAGTTTTTACTCTTAGAACCCATTACATTTTCAGAGGCAGGTATACCTCTTCAAAAGCATTATTTTTCTGCATTGAAGTAAATTCCTTCTCAACTGCCTTGAATATTTCCCTTGCAATGCATCATCAACATTTATCAAACTCTCAAGAGAACCTGCCACTTTCCTGTAGTAAGCCAGATTTCGCATTTTGGAAATCAAGACGACACCACGGACCTTCAAGTTTAATCTGTTCATTTCCTTTCTATTGATCTTCATACCCAAAAAACAGTTTCTCATTGAGATATTGATCTAATATGCCATCTCCAAGCAGAGGTGTTAGTATTCCTCTATTCCCTTTAAGACTTTGATTGCAGGAATTTCTTCAGTTTCCTTCTTGCCTGTGAAGGATTTAACTCTTCTCAATCCCATTCTTGAATAAAGTTTCATAACTGCTAATTGTACTGCTGCTGATTTCTGAGACAAGAAACCTACCACATAACTAACCTTGTATCACTGAAGCCAACAAAAATTATTATAGACTTGGGGTTCCATTTACTTCTCAGTTGCTTCAAAATATGCACTACAGCTTCACAATCAAATATTCTGAGATGTGACACAAATGATTTCCTACCATTCAAAACTTCACAAGGTGTCATATTCTCTTGGGTAGCTGAAGGGGAACATTTGGTCAGGTATGCTGCTATGGATACAGCTTCTACCGAACGCTTTCCTAAGGCCTGGATTAAAAATAATTGTTCTAGTCTTTCCGCCCCAATTCTGTTCATTCATTCAGCCACACCATTTTGCTCTGGAATGTATCCAACAGTGAACTGATCAACAACCATCACATGACCTAAGGTGCGAGTGAATTATGCAAGATGGCATGGTTGGACACCACCCAGCTATTATTTGGATGGGTCTGGTGGACAAAACTTTTCAGGGCGTTTAGTACTCAGTAAGGAAGCATCTCATGCCAGTGAATATTTACGGATATTCTGCTTCCTTGTAGACCAGGAGGAAAGTCGGACCTATACAGAAAACACGCCTAGCCACTGATTCCTATACTGGGTTTATTGGAGGCATTCAGGTACACAGATCAAGTACATGAAGACATGTTCAAGTCAGGACGTCTTGAGGAGGGACAGGGTCGCAGCTCATACCTGTTGATGTTTCTTCTATTGTTAGACGAGCTTTGTCTTAGTGGGATGGTGGTATAATCTCACTCCTTCCCTCTTCTTGCAGTTGGTGAGTTGAAAAGACATTGATTGACATGGCATGGCTATCTGAATGGTGTTTAGTTTTGGGAAGGAGAGCCTCTGCTGCCGTATCGAGTGCCAGGTTTCTTATTGACATCTCGGGTGAGAGGCTTCCCGCAGATTCTGATGTTGTCGGCTTTGCTTCGTTTTCTGATACTGACTGTGGTGTCTCATTCAAGTACGGTGTTTGTGTTTTATCTACCTCCTTTCATGACTGCACTACGCACAGATCTTCCATTACAATATTCACCTTCTTTCACTGTTCTGCTTGTAAAATGAAACTTGTCGCTCCAATGTGCCTGCAGATAGTTACCAGCCTTGACAACTTTGGCACTACATTTTCTGGCACACTTAGAGAGTGAATGGTGGTGCATAGTACACTCAGTTCCCGGGTCTTGAGGGGTGTGATTTAGTTGTGATACACTACCTGCCTTTCTCACTACTCTCACACATAGTGCTCTAAATAGCATGCTGCTTCCTCCCTTTTTCTTCTCTCCACTACATGTGTCGGTTCACCTGGTCCTAGTAACTGCAAATTCAGCACAAGGTTTGCTGGTGTAGAGACTGTCACCTCAGTACATCATCATCAATTTTTCTATCACATGTGTGTCTCACTGCTGGCGGTCCTCCCATACTGTTCCTTCCCTATTGTGATTCATAAGTTTTTTTTTCAATTCCTGACTTCTACAAACTAATAATGTGTTAGCTAAAGGCGATACACCACTGTGGTTATACATGTACATTAAATTAAGAGCAATATTGTTTCCCACATCTAATAATGAAGTACCAGCCTCCATACGAAAATAATTCCTCGACGTTGCCCATATTGTTACTGCAGTCACATTGCTACTTGGGAATTTTCAACCTACCTACTCAGCAAGTCCGTGACTATGATTACAAATATTTTCCCTCTTTAGGTAACTATGAAAACTGCTTCAATAGGTGCAACATGAGTTATGAGGACAATTTTTGAAAGACAAGACCATCCCTGGAACATGTGGATATCATCAATTTATTCCACTGTCACAAGATGTAGTTGGACCAAAACACACAAGTTGTGACCAAAAGTTTACCAGTTTTTCATTTCAGTGAAATCAATACACTTGTTAACATGTTGCAGCTCTTTACAAGCTCGTACATTTATTGTGCATATGACAATCACTGGTTCCTTGGAATAGTTGAAAAGCTTAGTTATGAAAATGAAGATGCCTCAGTCAAATTCTTACATCCAAATGGACCATTAACATTCCAATGGCCTACAGCTGGCAGAGAAGATATGTGATGTTCTACTACAAATTATTTTTTCTGTTGTTAGTATACCAGCAGCTAATGGTAGTTGTAGTATGTGGTTCTTTCCCGAAAAAGAGGTGGACTTTTCTGAAATTCGGTTCAAGAAACATTTTAACTCTTAAGGGCACAATCTACCCACGCATTATAGGCTCGAAAGCGATACAGCTGTAAGAGCGACGAGCCAAGCACTAAACTAACATGCAAGATTCCCATCAATTAATTTTGCCTACAGGACTTTAAGCTGTAATCATATAATTTTATTGGTGGACAGTCTGTAGCAAAGTTCAATACTGAATATTTAGCAGTTAGCCAACATGTATTTCTTTCGCGTATAACATTTATTAGCATATTTACCTTAAAGGATGTGTAAATATTTATCCAGGTACTATGTGCTATAGCTACATGTTACGCACATTATGATTTTCGTTTCAGTATGCTGACAATGCGTACTAACATTCCTCAAGAATTTATGTAGGCCTATTACAGTCCTTTCAACCTCACTGCTTTTTGTTTATTACTATTCCAGTTTGATGGCTAAACAATTCTTATCTTTCCTCCCAGTGGTCAGTTATAACTTTCAATAACTCCGCCAAAATGTTTGAGCTCCCTTCACCGTCAACTATTACTCTGAAAGTAAATTCCACCCCCTCATCAACCACTGAAGCATAGACTGCCTAACCCATTTGTTCTTCTCCTCACCCTGTGAATCTTCTCACTATCATTCACCCTTCCTATATACTCTGCCTTAATTAACAGGCAACCTAACTTTCTCCATCCATCCTCCTTCATTCACAACCTTGTACATCCTGACCAGCCTTTAGGGTCATCCCATGTCAAATCAACCAAAAAATAATTCATTTCAAACCGTTATGCTTCAGATTCATCTGAATTATTTTATCTAAAGAGTGCACAACACTGACATTTAAAACCCAAAATCTTGGATAATTTTCCCTAATAGTTTTTCTCCTATTTATTTTTGAAATTTCAAATTTACAACTACTTTATGATTAATTGAGTTTACAAAAATCCCAATTGCTGTTTAACTTCTTGAGGTATAATGTTAATCTTGGGCTTGCTTTAAAGCTTTATTCAAGGTGGTTAATTTGGTATATCACACAACCCATTCAGGAGGAAAACATATATTTTGCATTTTTTTTTAAATTTGGATTTTGAAAATCTCAAACACACCAATTTTTTATTATTTTGAAAGAAATTTATGTTATAATGACATATTTTGCGAGACATCCTACAAAATTTCAGAATGGGATAGCAAATGGGATCACATTAAATCAAATGACTTTCTACATCAATGCGAGCTTATTAGCCAGGTCATTACATGCACAAAGTTCACTATGTTTGCTTATTGAAGCACAGAATTGGTTATATATTCAATAAATAACAAATTAAATAATATTGTATTAATACTAAAGGAATAATAAATGTACAGCATAATTACTTACAAATTTAGCAGTAGTTGTGCTGCTGAGAAATATTTTCATAACTAGTTTTCATTTAACTGTTAAATAGGCCTAATATTGTAGTCACAGTCTTTGAAAGCTGCACAAATATACGAAGCTTAAAAGTGTCTGTATTGTCACTTACAGGAAAAAGTATTTTTTCATACATTTTGTTTAAGCAGTAACGACAAAAGAGTTGAAGACTTTTGAACATCACTTTTACTGAGTGTGTACACACGTCCAGTTGCAGTGACAGGTTCCACTCGTATAAGTACAAAACTTGCAAGAATATTCTGTATATCCAGAATGGCTGGGAATACAAAAAAAAAAAAAAAAAGATGGTCCTTGCGGAAGAAAAAACCGATGTGAAGTTACGGTTCACTCTCGTGTCTGGTGAGGATGTAGGCCGACCACCATGCACCATCATATTCAACAGTTACGTAACCTGATGTAACTGTAGGAAATGTACAAGACTTGAGAAGACACGCACATTCAGAAACTACACGTACTTCTTCTCTGTTGCTTCTTCAGTACAGTCTGTCTGAGATTTCAGAATCTGAAGTAGGTATTAGGCAACGAACTTTTAGTGTACAAGTAATTGCTCTCGCATCCTTGAATCAAGCTGTGAATTCTTTTTCACTATCTATGTACTCTTCCACAGTTGAAAATTCAAAATGTATTCCTTTGAGTTCTTTGAAAATTCAAACAGTCCTTTTGGAGTCAAAATCTGATCATGGTAAGGGCGTTGGAGGCTTTCTTTAGAAGCACGCTGCTTCACTGTACCTCCAAAGCCATCACATGCACTTTTGCCATAGGATGTGGCAAAAGATGCCACTCTACATCTATGTTAAAATCGTGACTGTGGTGACACAAATTCAAGAAATTTGTGCGGTTTTTGTATTGGCTTGCACTACCATCTGAGAAATAGTAGATCTTTCTTAAAGTCTGAATTCTTGCAGCGAGAAGGGAGATTAGTTTTTTCTGAAATGTATATACAGCTACTGTATTATGTTGCAAGCAATCTGAAATGAAAACAACATTATGGTGCTTCAGTTGTGCATCTTCTTTGTAGTACACTACACATGTGTGAAGTGTAGCTTGAGTACTTGCCCAATGATCAGACTGGATTTCTTCTTGTAGGACGAAGAATTAATTCTCTGCAAAATCATATTTTACAATATCTTCTTCTGCAGCCAAATTGCTTATTTTTGTTCATCTACCATGAAATCATGAGTTCTGAGCTATACGAGTCAGAAACATTCAACAAATTCACTCACTTCTTTAACATTGTACTGTTTCCATTGAACATCGGTCAACTGTCACCCATTGTTAGTAATTCAGTTAACAAACAATTCTTAAATCTTTTGTATCAATGTTTCTTTCAGCATTTCAAGCCCAGAACACTTGTTGCACTTGTCTAAGTGGCATTCAGGACAAGCAGGGTTGCACATTATTTTGGCCAGACACATTATATACGACAAGTAGTGTGTCCCACTTTTCCCAGCCAAAATGCAATGTTTAGGACACAATTCACAAAATTTTGAAAACCCGGGTACTGAGATTTGAAAGCCAAATAAATTTCCATTGAATTTACTTATTACTTCATCAATTTTGTAAAAAATAGTCACCAATGATGCTGTCACATCATCCAGTGTTTTTCTGGGCTTTCGGTAAGGTGAAGATAATATATCTCTTGGGCCACCAATTTCTTAACACTACATGCCATGTAATTGCCGACACACAGAATCCTTCCTCTACCTTTGCTGAAGATCAATGTTTTGGCAAGACTGAAAGATTGGTTAGTTTTTCACTTTGTGAATTTGACTGTTTAAATTTTTCCTTCAATTGTGTCAACATTGTATGTTCATCGTTAGCTGTAACTTCCTCCTCCTCTGTTGATGTTACTGCTAGAAGTTTGTTTTCCAGGTTAACTTTGACATTATCCATTTTTGTTTTTGCATAATGTGTAGTGTGGCTGAATTTTTTTTTACTTATAGGTGACTCACCTAAAAATGAAAGTGACTTGTTCAGAAGGTCTAATGCTGTATGAGGGTCCACAAATTCATTATCTTTCTCTTTACTTGTACCTGCTATTGTACCATTATCCTCTAGAATATTTTCTTTGATTTTTCAATTCGGTTAGTTTCTGTTGTGGGCTTGACTCGGGTGGTGGACGGTAGTTGGAAGATGGCGGCCGGGACAGGAGGCGTGTGATAACAAGTGGGAGAGCCAATTGAACTTACAACATGGTGGCAGCGGTTAAATCGGATTAACGCCCGTATATTACGTTGAATACTGTAAAGACTTCGTGAAACGGTTATGCGTCGTGTGTTTAATTAATGGGGATCGTGTGAAGAAAAAGAAATGTCTCGCAAAGACGGTC
>PNEQ01023834.1:0-10826 GCA_003012365.1 Medauroidea extradentata | reverse complement strand
GGTATGTATTGTATGTTTGTTATTTTTTCTCATTTTTCAAATGGGGTTGCTTCACTGGGGTGGGACTGGCTGCGGGGGGGAGGGGACCGAAAAGCAGTCCCGAGGGTCCTCTCCTCTGCCGTGAGCTCGACTCCATTCCCGGTGACAGTGCGCTCCCTTTGTCCAATGTTTCCTTGTTTTCTTTCTATGTTGTGGTTGTATTAATTATCTTTTGTTAATTTTTATTTTTTTATTTCTTATGTTTATTTTATGTTGTTGTTTTATGTGGTTTTTATGTGGTTTTTATGTTGTTTTTATGTATTTTATATAGTTTATTTATTTTATGTATTTGTGTTCCCCTGACTGTTGTTTGTTTATGGGGGTAAATTTCAAGGCCTTCGGGCTGTTTTTGCCCTCTGTAAATTTGTTGTAAATAAATAAATAAATAAAATATAAACATATCCCCTCCCCTCCTTATTCCTTTAATTTAATTGGCTGTTAGTCACGTGATGATTCCCCCCCTACTTTCCCCTCTCACTGATGTTTGTGTTATATCCCCCTCAAACTACTACACCCCCTCCACACCCCTCTCCAAACTTTACCCCCACTTTCTTACCCATCGTCTTAACGTTTTTCCTTTATAATTCTCACTAAAACAGCATGTCACCAATGTCTTCACATAGCAGCTAGATAACCGTAAGTAGTAACGACCATCGGTTGAGACTAGGTACTGTTCTTCAATTACAAATTATCTGTTTTTTTAACATTGTCATAATAATTTCAAAACTTTATTTGAATATCATTAATGAATACTACTTAAACATGACTTATTGCTTAGCTATATCCTGTTCAATTCCTAATAAAATCAATCAATTATTTAAAAACATTTTGATAAATATTTTTATTATACCTACAATGACTTCATTTCCTACAGAATTTCGTCATCTACACTCACACTCCTACCAAATTTGCTACATTTCCTTCAATTTCCGATAAAATCATTAATTCGTTTTTAAAATATCATTTTTATCAGGACAGTTACATATGCAATACTCTGTCTACTTTCAAACATGGCATAAACCAACCCATCGAAGAAACTTACGTTCAATTTCATATTCGTACTACTTATGCTAATCACGCCACCCCTACGCCATTGCACTGACCATCGAATACTGGCTATAAGATAAAAGGTTAAAACTTATATTAATAACTGAAGTAAGCATACAAATAGCAGTAGTCGAGAGAGGTGATATTTGAATAGTGAAGAGGTAACATCACCTCCAGTGAAGAGATGGAAAATATTTGTGTGTGTTCTTACCGCAAGCATGTATTTATTTAAAAAGTATCGGTATGTGTGCGTAAAGTTGGATGACATTAAAGTATTATTCATAGTATATACCAGTGAGAAAACTAGGATATCTGGATTGGATATAGCAACAACTAGAAAAGGTATATGGGTTAATATTTGATAAGGTCTCTTCTCTGTAGCTATAAGTCGTCATTTAAGGAAATTGTAACCGTTACGCGTTTAACTTTGTGAGAATCGACGTCAACACCTTCTAGACACCAGTGCTACAAGACATTTGCGTGTGGATACGCTGTATGGAGACTAGGAATAAGCAAACGTAATACAAACCAGTGTCATGCAGCATATTGATGTTGAAAGAGCTGTAGACTGTATGCACGTATAGCATATAAGCACATGTCATGATATTCTCCCTGGAAAGCAACAAGATTCAATGATGGAATGAACTTAGGAGAAAAATTGAACCTACTACGAATGATGTGTTAATGGTGAAGCCTTCATTAACTTCTGTTTCGTTGTTGAACAGCTCGGAATATTTGTCAATAATTTCAAGATACCCTTGTTGATTCTGTGACATGATTTACAGTACATGTTGACATGGTAGGATAGGTGGTATGAGACAAAAAACATGTATGAATAAGGACTGTTTGGTTTATTTTATACTATGGGTGTTAGAAGTGCGGGCGCGAGTTCAGGTGTATTAAAATGTCCATCAGTTACTTAAGAATATGACAAGATGATTGCAATGAACATGTTGAAAGTTGAGAAGCTAAAGCATCTACGGTTGCTACATGTTAAAGAGATTTATAATAAAAATGTAGTTGTACTGAAGTGTTTGGCTTTCTGAGGCAGTCTGAAGACAAATATTGAAATTAAATCTGCAAGGACTAACGTACATTTCATCATAGTATGAAAGAAAATTTGGTTCGATAACCTTGAGAAGAGTGGGAAGAACACTGAGTTAAGAAATAAAATTTAAGTTGGAGTACTATTGCAATAAACCCATAACGTATTAAAACACACACATTGTAGGAAAGCGAAGAGGATGAAGCATGTACCACTGCATGATATTTATTAAATTGTATGAATAATAGATGTTTGTGTCCGGTTATATGTGACGTAACTTACCTTTGACCACAACTCACTACGGAAATAAAAATAGAACAGGATACGTTTGATATTTCCTGTAACTAGTGGGAATTGTAGCAGTGAAGCAGAATTTTATCTACATCAGTGAATAAGTTATGATGAGATGTGAGCTCGTGTTGAAAAACTTTGACTAGCACTGTGATAGCTTTACCTCTGTTGGCGACATCTTTACCGGTGATAATTACCACTACCGCCATCACAATGACTATGACGGCGCATGGGACTCCCTTGTCAAAACTGGCAATATATGTGGCTGGGTCAACGAAGCATGGTTGAAGCTTCTGTTACGAGGCCTTAGTTTTGCATTGTGACAACACAAAGTTGATGAGAACACTAAAGTAAGGTTTTTTGTTGATTAATCAAGTGATACATGGGCATGCCTGTGATAGTTTTAAAGTCAAGACTAAATATATTTTCAAGGTATGCGGTGTTTGATTTACAAGTAGTTGATTATGGATTGAATGTACATAAATTTTTATAGTTAGGGAAACAGGATTTTTTATTTAACTTGTGAGTTTGACAAGAATACATATTACAATTTAAATACTTTTTTCGTGTAAAAAGTAAAGATAGAGTAAAAAATAGTAATATATGAAACTGAAGTAGCTGTTCTGGTACCAAAGAAGCCCAGTAATATGATATTCGATGATGGTATTTGGATGGCTGCGAGATGTCGTGTATATGTAACTGCTCGCTATGCACAGAGAAAGTCATATCTGCGTATGTGTATTGTAGAAGAGTGTAATGAACAGTTCGGACAGGTTCTGACAGGACTGTTGGAGAGTGCTGGTAGAGTTGTGAGGGAGTATTCGATGGTCGATGCGAGGGCGTAGGGGTGGCGTGATTAGCATAAGTAGTATGAATATGAAATTGAAGATCAGTTTCTTCGATGGGGTGGTGTATGCCATGTTTGAAAGTAGACGTACAGTATTGCATGTGTAACTGTCCTGATAAATATGATATTTTCAAAACGAATTAAAGATTTTATCGGAAATTGAGGGAAATGTAGCAAATTTGGTAGGAGTGTGTGTGTAGACAACGAAGTTCTGTAGGAAATGAAGTCCTTGTAGGTATAATTAAAATATTTATCAAAACCTTTTTAAATAATTGATTGACGGATATAGTTAAGCAATAAGTCATGTTTAAGTACTATTCATTAATGATATTCAAATTAAGTTTTGAAATTAATATTACAGTGTTAAAAAACAGATAATTTGTAATTGAAGAACAATACCTAGTCTCAATCGATGGTCGTTACTACTTACGGTCATCTAGCTGCTATGTGAAGACATAGGTGACATGCTGTTTGAGTGAGAATTATAAAGGAAATAATGTTTAGACGATAGGTAAGAAAGTGGGAGTAAAGTTTGGAGAGGGGTGTGGAGGGGGTGTAGTAGTTTGAGCGGGTTATAACACTAACATCAGTGAGAGGGGAAAGTAGGGGACGGAGGGGGGGATTCATCATGTGACTAACAGCCAATTAAATTAAAGGAATGGGGAGGGGTGGGGAAAGGGATAAGTTTATATATACATGTAAAATGTGGTGGGGGGAGTCAGTGTGTCGATGGAGCTCGTCCGGGTAAGACGTGTCAGTAGTTGATTTAATTCAATAATTTTTATATAAAAAGTATTTTGTTTTTTATTAAAAAGTTTTTTATTAAATACGTGTGGCATTATAATGGAATGCAAAATCGAATCGAAGATGGCGGCCGGAAACAAGCTGGCGTGCGCAAACAAGATAGAGGTAATATTTTTTTCTGAAATTTTTTTTAAATTTAGAGTTTTTTGAAAATTTTGGAAAATTTTGGTAATTTGACACTCAAGGTCAAGGTCACAGTTAAAGGTCAAGGTCATACAACATGGCGGCCAAATCCTCACTCGACAGAAATTCTCACTCCGGCTCCTGTCCCAGAAGGAACTAAATCATACTACTATTATAAACTATTCAGAAATGTGATCCTTGCAGAAAGTGTTAAGTATACACATTAACAGGTTTATGTTTTCATAATTTTTAATTAATGCTATATGTAAAAACAATATTTTTCAGCAAGAAAATGGTGAAAAGTATACCCACCTTACGGTATGTAACGGTTTAAAAAATGATTTTAAAATCTAAATGTAATAAGGTCCATTCTAAGAAAAACATGACTAAATATAAATCTGACCACTGAAGAATGATTTATGGTTATTTGCTCATTATAAGCATCAGCTATAAGATAAATTTGTAACTTAAGTTTCATGTCCTTATACAGTGAGATACGGCAATTTACCACCGGCATATCACAGGCAAATTTATTTAAGTATTTTGTGTTCAAGACATTGACACAACCGATCCTTACTGTTCCAAGCATAAACAAGGACTTGTGCGTACAATGAAAGGAAATATAAATTTTTTAAAATTCAATATTAAAATTATAAGGTGCATAAAATACGCGAAGAGTAAGATGTACAAGAAATACGATACTGTAATTACAAAATGTTTCAGTGAAAAAAGTCAACATTAAAAATGGAAGAGTAAATAATTTCCAGAACTGTGCAGGACCAATTTCTTAGCAACAATATGTGGTCCAAAAACAATGCTTCAGGTGACAGACGTCGGGAATTCTTTAAGTACCCAAACTTAAACGATGCACTTAAATCAGCATTAAAAATGTTACAAAACAAAAACATTTAACCATACTTCAATTCATTCCTTTAATTAGAATTCAACAGTTTTAGCGGTGGAACTCCCCTTGCACATACACAAAGAGACATGCTTTTCTTGTGTTTAGCTGCAGTCAATTTGTTTCCTAATGTAACTAGTAATTTTTACCAAGTACATACATCATACATTATCATAACAAATATCAACAGATTATACGAAACCACCTAACTTATACCAATAAAAATAACATTGGTACTTGCATATAATAAAATATTAATCACAATACACCAAGTTCCTCCACCCCATTTTATACATTAAATATCATTCTCATTTCTTGAATAATACAATCCTGTCATTTTGAGGTTGTCTTGTCCACGGTTTCATACAAATCAGTTCTGCTTTGGTATGTAATTGGTATCTGACGTCTCACATCTTCCAAAACTGTTAGATCTGGAACAAATTAGAAGACATCGGCAACCTGACTTTATTTGTTTTGACATAACATAAATAATATACTATTTGTACGTACATATTTACAAAAATAATTAATTCTCCTAAAAATTCAAAAACAGCGTTAAGATGAAATTTTTAAAAAACATACAGAATAAGTCGGAATTTGACTGACAAACATTGCGAAGCAAGTACTTATTAAAATTTAGGTAGGATTTACATATAACAGTTTGGCCAAAACTGCACAATAAGGAAGTAATAAGAACATGAAAACGGATGTTAAAATTCAAATGTAATAAAACTATTGATAACTGATGGACATATAATAAAATGCATACTGACACATCTTTAAGGACAAGAAGACCGGTTCCCTGGCGACATGAAATTGGTACTAATGTGTATTCATAGTAAAATGGGGTATGCCGGATTAAGATTGTATGCAATTTGTAACCGCAATGTTGTACTGTGGTTGTACGTATATTTACGATTGAACAAATGTTAAAAACGAGGCCTTAGTGAAACACCATCCAGCAAACCTTTACCCCAAAAATACTAACCACAGTATCTGAGTGTAGATAGGAGTGGCATTGCCCAACACCTGCCTGGTTATGCAACTAATCTGGAATTGTTACCACAGGGGCTGTGGTGGTCAAGAAACCATTTCGCTTACTTCCAACCAATATGACACAGGTTCAATACCCAGCGGGATCACACCCGGAATTTCAAATGTAGTAATTGTGACATGATGAAATAGGTCAGCAGGTGTGCTCAAGGATCTTCCATTTCCCATATCCCTACATTTTGACACTGCTCCATACACACATAGTTAACACCCTCCCCCAAGGGCTTGCAAGAGCATAGCTGTTCATAACCACTAAAATTTCTCCACTACACCTCTATCATACATACAGGCAGAATCCAACATGGTAAATGAAAAGGATACATGAATCATGTATCCTTCCATTTAATTCACATGTAAAGATCTACAAGAAAGGCCTGGTGCACTGGCCTTCATTTCTCACACATACATTTTAGTGCGCACCATGATTTGCCGGACATGTCTTAAGACATACTGCACGTGGGAAATGACAGACGTCACTGTGAACAAGATATTCTACAGTTTGCACCTGGGTCTCATACACATAGCTCCACATCAGTTCCCAAAAAAGAAGAAGTCCACCAGCAGATTAAAATTGAGGTCCACCATTGGTCAGCAAATGTGTTATTCAAGTGCATATACAGACAAAATGTGCATGATGGGCTGGGGCACCGCCATGCTGTAACAATATCCATTGCCTTGCTTGCAACGGCACATCCTCTAACTCCGGCAGAGTTCCTTGTAGAAAAAAAAAAAGAGACATGTGGCAGTCCTGGCCGGGTGGAAGTGGATACGGTCGCACTAACACATCACCAATGATAGCAGACCACACACTGATGCCGAACCACTGCTGGTGACTATGGGTAAATTTGGCAAAAATACTGGTACAAGTTTAGAGAAAAACTTTATATGTGGGCAATTCCTGTGAGTTCGTTTGGGATAGAGGTCTTATAATTAGAAATAAAAGAGATGAATTAAGTTATTGATTTACTAGTTCACAATGCTTACAAAACAGAAATCAACTATAACTTTCACAATACAATTAGTTACACACACAATTACTTCTGTGTGACAGACACGTTAATTAACATTGACAATTAAAGCACAAAAAAATGTCTACCATCAATAATTAAACACTACAAATCACAATAAAATTCAGTCATATATCCAATCAACAATCTCTCAAATAGTGACAGTGTACAACCTTAATAGTCCGCAGTGGTGATGAATCGCCGTGTGCAGCGCAGCACCCGGAATGCACTGCTGTCTTCACTCTTGAGGTCTTCGGTTCGACTCCCGTCGTGCACCTCCTCTTCGCTCGTCAGCCCGCTGCAGTAGTCCTCTTGGTTCGTCCAACACTGCTCCGAAGGTAGCCGCCTGCCGCCTCACAGTAGACTCTGATGTCACCAAGATGTCTTCACTAGTCTCTCTCCACAAGCATAACACCTTTCTATTGCACGACCACTAGCGAACTCTCCTCTAATTTGTCAATTCAGCCCTTATATATTCGGTGAAACAGTAGGGGAATAACTGCATTACAGGGGTCTAAAAATAGACATTTCATCATATTTCGGATGTGACTCGAGTCATGCAGGCCGCCTCGTAGGGTAACAGCGCAGTTGGGACAGGTATCTATGACGTAGTTTCGGCGTGACTTCCATCACATAGCCGCCTAGCCAGTGAACCATGGGCCAGTCCACACGGTGTTGTGACACAGCTTCTAACCACCCGGCCCTCACTCACAGCATGTAACAATATTTTAACATGACCCATACTATCTAATTCCAGTGTAAATTATTTCATTTGGGTAAGTCGTTCTGTATTTGTTATTAGCATGTTCCCATAACTTGCAAATTTTAACTCTGATATCCTGCTATGGGAAGATTATGAGAACTTCTTTTCACAAGTGGAAAATGTAGTCAAAAGTAATGTCTGTAAAACTGTCGTCGCACAAATACAAAATTATGTGTTTATGACATGTGAACAGCCTTATTTTGCTGTGACTGAAGTAGAATTTTTGAAAAATATGTTCCTTTCCTCTAATACACTGTTAGCTTGTTGGTGCACTGCACATGGCTCAACAGATATCTAGCATTGTGTATAGTCATTGTCCATTACTGCTTCCCTTGGAAGACATACATTCCTTGCCACTTATTACTCTACCCTCTGAAGTTTCTCTGCAGCATTATTTCACGACATTTTATTTCACAAGACCAGTGTTTACATGTTTCTCGAATTTTGAGCTGATGAGTTGGTCTCACTTTTCTCTCGGTCCTGGTTTCGTTGCAGATACTGTCTGCACTGGACTCTCAGGTGTCCAGGTCGTCCTCACTCCCAGCTCTCTGGCCGCTTCTCTGATGAAGGGCAGTTCTCCAAAGCACCAACTGTGATGGAAATGACTTTCATTGCTGTTTTAATTTCCTTCAGGGTATTCACTATGCAGTTCCCCTCTTCATCATTTGTCACTTTCGCGATTCGTACCGTACGCCGATTCGCTGGCACCTGCTGTGCTGACTAAACTTCCAGTGAACAGGCTAGGGCATCTTGCATGGTATGAGGTGCAGCCAGGTGTACTGCTTGTCGCACCTCCAAGTCTGCAATGTCATCAACGAAGTATCCAGTGTCAAGCACAATTTGTGCCTCTTCTAGACACCCTTCGATTGACAGATGGGCTATTCTCACAATGTCCTGCCAAAGTTCCTAAAGTGACTCCCCACGTCGCTGGCTGCGACTTCAAAGTTGGGCATGGTGAGCAGGTCGCAAATAGCAGTCCCCGAAGTGCACCTCCAGGGTAGAGACTAAAGTAGAACACTCCAGGCGATATCGTTTGGGCAGAGAACAGGGGTATACTGAGTGCAGGACCTCTCAACACTGCTGCCAGGTAGTAGGCACGTTGTTCTTCTGTCCAACCATTCAGGGTTGCAACAATCTCATATTGGTGCTGATATTCACACGATAGAGTTTTGCAGTCATAAGGAGCAGGTTTGATTGAAACCCCAGCTGTATTCATGTGCTGTGATACTTCTGCCACCAATCTGGATGTCGCAGAGCACTTTCCATTGCTACTCTTGTGTCTTGGTTATAGCTTCGTCAAACTGCTATCCAAACACATTGATGGCTGACCACCTGCCCATCACTGTTGAAATTTATCACATTCCATGCTTAACACACTTACCTTTTTTCCCGCAGGTCGTCTTTCACACTTACGATTTTATTTTCAACAGTTTCGCTAACACTTTCAAATTTCTTGTCCACATACTCTATTTTTGTATGCAGTAGCTCAATGATTCCTTTTATTTTCTTGTCTAGATTCTCACTGACACAGACTATTTTCTTGTCTACACTCTCATTAACACTGTCAATTTTCATATCTACATTTTCATTATCACACTCAATTTTTGTATTTACAACACTAATTTGGTTAGCTATTTGGCTACTCCGAGCTCGCAATCTTTCTTACTCACTAGCCATTTTTCTTGTAAGCATTAACTTATAACCTAAAACTTCTCACCTAAGAAATCCTAAAAGTTTCTTTCAATATATATCCATGTAAACCTAATTTTATTACTTAAACATTTAAATAAATTTGAAAAAAATCCCGCTTCTGACACCAATGTTAAAAGATGGGGCTAGGTACACAGAGGTAAAAGAAAATAAATTAAATAAAGCTTAATTAATTAATTTACATTTATCTAAACTAAAATAATCTCTGTATGTCACTATACTATTAAAAAAACAGCAAACAACACAAAAAACTACTATTTATGTAAAGGTTATAAAATCTAAATAATATAACAGTTCTATACACAAGTTCTCCATTCTTGAAATGTCTCTCTCACCATTTACAATTGGTGGACCCACTGTCATACCATGAGCACAGATAAATCTCTTGTAGCCCAGAAACTCCGTCACGCTACTTGCCACAATCAACCTCGCTAGACATCCTCGAACACTTCTCGAAACCCAATACTTCTCGCCACTCGTCATTATCACTCCAACTCACACCAGACACCTGCCAGTCTAAAACCGCCTGTATCTGCCGCAGCTCTCTATTATGCCCTTACTCGAATGTTTTGAATCCTCTCGGCAAGAAGTTATCTCAAAGCTCCCAGAAGGAGGTCGTATCTAGGTGAAGCACCATCATGCAAAAATAGTCCATGCACGGGAATATTCTAGACCATGATAACTGCAGTTGCCAGAGATAGACATGCAGGCGGCCGCTGTCACACATCTCAAACCTCTTTACTCTAACCACTGCTATATCAGCTTACGCTGCTCGCACGATAATTGTGATGTGCAAGTGGTTTTTATGGTGCCACACAAGGTAACATGAGTCATACAGAGCACACGGAGGTCTCTTACCTCTGCCGCCACTGTATCTTATTACACTGCTCAGCCAGATAGTCGCGGCTCGAAAAAATCCCCTTTAAGAAATGTTAAAATTTTTTAAAATTACTTATGCTTTAAAAGAGAATACCTTCGCGCTGATATAAAATAAATTATGTACAGTAGAACCTCTATTATCCGCGATAATGCAGGGGACGAGACAGTCGGATAACCGAATTTCACGGTTGATAGAGTCATTAGTTTATCTTATCTTGTGCCATTACTCAGACGTGGTTATTATCAACGGGAGTTGTTGCTATCTTATCTGCTACCAAGTAGCAGTCTCTGCAATTATCTGACTGCTACACGTCAGT
>PNEQ01023833.1:0-10826 GCA_003012365.1 Medauroidea extradentata | reverse complement strand
TTTTATGTGCTACTAGCGCTTCTAGCATTATGTATTGAAAGTAGGGCTAGTACCTAATATGTTACGCAACTGTTCTTTAGGCGGCACATTTAGTATTGTGGAAACAGTCATGCATCTACCAAGTGTTTTGGCAGCGTTAGGTGTGTGTATTGAGGGAGATTTTGACCATATGGTACAAACGACAGTTGCTAGTACTAACGGTGCTTCACAGTGTATTAGTGGTATATTTAATGAGTTTTATAGATGTTTACGAATTTGGAGTTCTCGTAGATAATAGGTATTACTTGAATTTCACTGATTGAGACACAGGCGCGAACAAGTTATGCATGCGATGTGTGTGGAGGTACGGTATAGTAACGAAGGAAGGTATCGCGACAACAGGGAACTAATGCATAATTTACTAATCGCTGCGAAGGATTTGTATCCTCCATCTCGTTGAGTAAGTACAGATGTTATCTTACAAAAAATTCTGTTGTAATTTGTGTAAAATAAGTGTGCTGGATGAAAGTTTGGTATCATAGGGATTTATTATCACTGTTGTCTTTTAGTTACGATAATAATTGGTCAGCATGCGTACAACATGAATTAAATACCATATTTATTTTCTGCGGCTTGTGTTGACCTTAGAATGTGTTTAAATAGATTGTAGAATGGATATGGAAGACGTGTACCATTGGTGCAACATGCGTACCACATCAATTTTATACGCTAGTTATTTTGTCCAGAGGTATTTCTGTTATAAAGTTTAGCATTGTGTATATACTAGTACTTCAGTGCAACATGCACCTACTACGGTAGTTGTTTTCTATGCCTTTATTTCGTGCTACAATGCGTTTAGTGTGTTTTTGTGAATTTTAATACATTTTCTTTGCTTATTAATATTTTGTGTACTTTAACTATACAATTTCCCAGATCTTTACAGCCCTCATCACTACAGAATTTTTATAATGCAGTCTTATTTACAACGGGCAGTTATATTTCACTGAAATTTGTCGTAAATTGTAAATTTTTGCAGTTTATTATTATTTGTATTATTATTTTATGAATTTTTACCCCACAATTTCCCTGAACTTCATAGCCTTCCCCAGTATTGAGTTTTTATGATGTAGGGCATTTTTAGTACTTGCACATGTATTTTCTTGTTATATTTACATAAAATTAATTGTAAAAGATGAATTTCACAAATTTATTATAGTTAGGTAATGTACATACTTTTACAGCACAATTTACTTAATCTTTTTATCCATTCCCACTATCGAGTTGGTAGAATGTGGGCTGAATAATTAATTGCGACTACTAGTTTCTGTTATTGTTCACTTAAATTGATTGTAAAGTGTACATTTCTGCATTTTTTTTGTTAGTTTTCACATGAGTAGTGATTCTTGATATTTACCAGAGGTGCCACAGTAGTAACACGTTGGACTCACATTTGGGAGGACCCTTGTTGTGGCCATCCTGATTTAATTTTTCCATGGTTTCTCGAAATCACTCCATGTTAATACAAGGATGGTTTACATTACAGAAGCCGTGGTGGCTTGCCACCTCTCCCAGTTACTGTTGTGTCATGTTGTGCATAACTGTCTTAAATGATCTTGCCGTCGACATGAATCTCATCAACCTTACAGTACAAGCTTGTCGTTACACATGATATAATTATTCAGTTTTGCATAGAATGTGCAGGTGCTTCTTTCGACGTGCTGTATAGTCTTGTTTTCACCTGAGTTATGTGCACAGTAGAGTGGTGCATGTGTGCATATTTTCTTTGTTTCTATCTGTAGTAGGCCTCAACTAAAAGAATTTAGCCAGTAGCCATTTCAGTCCCTGATCAGACTTCTTAAATTTTGTAGGCCATTACAATTTGCCACTGTTCTTATTTAGAATGCAGGTAAGTATAGGGCTGGAAAATACATGGACATATGCTTCTAACAGTGTGTGTTTTCAAGTGACCTCTATGTGTACACTATTTATGTATGTATCTTCAAATCATAAGTGATGTGTAAATGTGTGTGTATACTATATGTGGTGATGTAATGTTCTTGCATCAGTAAAGCAGAATCAATTCAACCATCTATATGTGTTATGTACATTATTTGTTCCCAGTGCACAGTTTTGCTCCTGTCCACGCTCCTATGCTTGTAATACTGCAGCTTGCAGGTGATTCACAATAAAAGTGAGCACTTAAGAAAATTTGCTATGGCCATCTCAACATGCCTAATAACCAATAAATACTTACATACATCATGATTGTGGCCTGAGATGTTAAAATGTGTTAGTAAGACAGTCCTTACCAACTGTTGTTTGTTACACACATTTCAAAATGTATATGTGGTGGAAGGAGTACAAAGAGGATAGTAAGCCTTCCTTAAATTTTTTCTAGTTTACAGTCAACAAACAGTCTATAGTAAGGGTACTTGAGCATCTCAATCGGGAATGAGGGATTATGGGATACTTGCATGTGAATGATGATGACTATTCCCACCACTGCAACTTTTATTTCTTCTGCAATTAAACTGTAAATACTTTTTAGACCTGATAGGAACTGAACTGGAAAGCTTCCGAGGAATTAATAATATGTATGTACTAAATTTTTAAGTAATACCCTTTAAACTTTTCTTTTAGTTTGTTCATGGTAAAACTGAAGTACATCTAGCTCAAGAATGTAAGATTTTTCTGACATCATTCTTAAGAGAATAGGAAAAGTGTATTTATTTAGTAGTGGTAAGGAATATACTGTACGTACTAATTATTAACCAGACTGAAGCTACACATAATCTATTCAAAAACAGTAAAAAATGTCTGCTTGCTCATTCTGGACTTGTTTTGCAAATTATTGTCCTACACCTATGAGGTTTGTGTGGATTTATAACTTTTATTTGAGAATTTATTTGTACCAAGAAGAGAATGAAAAGCAGACAGTCTTTTCACTTTGTCTTTACATAAAAACATGCAGTACAGAGCTGAGGCAGCACAATCACTTTGGTATCGCCAACAAAATATAGGTTATTTAAAATAACCATTTTGAACAAAACCTAACATTTGTTTGTAAAGTGTGTGGAGTTGAGGTACAGATTTGTCAGTGATTTTCCTACACTTCACAGTTTTTCCAGCTATGGAATACTTTGTTTATCAATTTGGTTGAGAAGGGTCATTCAGTGGGCCTAATTATTACAGTAATATTATTTTGATCTATGAAGGATGAGAGTAATTAATTTCAACTACCATACAGAGTTCAAACACATTATTAATTAATGAAAAATCGTCTGCAATGTTAGCTGTAATTGACTATGAAGTTGTAACGTTCATATGATTTGTGTACAACTATCCAATCAGCATTCAGGAAATGATAGGCAGTGCACAATAGTAATAGAAACCACACAGAAAATTGATTTTCTTGCATATAAAAATAAAAATTATTGTATTATTCTTGAAAATATTCATATTGTCTAGCTGGAGTTCTGTGATCAGTTTATGAAGTGTGTAGGGCTAACTACAAAGTCTCTTTTGAGTAATGCTGAAACACTAGTATCTGACTAGTTTGTGTACCCATAACTTCTAGAAGCTGCAGTCTGAAGATGTTTTTGGAAACTGTATTATTGTACAGCAAGGTCGTGCTGCAATGATTCTTGCTATAAACTATTAATGTGGCCCATTTTATCTGTTATGTTCACCATGCCTAAATCAAAGGATTATCTTATGTAAGTAATTTCTATAAAACAATATGCAATGGCATGTACGGAGTAGCTACAATTTGTTACCACAACACACACACCCCTTATTTATTATATCAGGTGGTCTATTTAAATGGAGACAGTAGAATAATGCATAAAAGATGCATCAGATCAAAACATTTTCAAAGAAAATGAATTAGTTCGATGGGAAGGGGGCCAACCAGTAAATTAAAATAAGACCTTCCCCTACCCCTTGGGATGGCAATTATTGTGGAATTGGATTTTTAAATTGCAGTAATACGTAAGTTGTTGGTAACACTGCAATCACAAAAAAGGAGATTGTAATGTGTGTAATTGAAAAGTTATATCTGAAATTGGCCAGATATGAATTGGTGTATATTTGTCTATCCCTGATGCCTAGAGGCACAATTATTTCGCGTATTCATCTGGTAGCAGCATAGACTTTTCACTCCTATACATGAACTTGGCATTGTCGATTGTTCATTGGCTTGTAACCATGCATGCAGGTACCACGTGATTTCACGAGTTATTTCCTTGTTTATTATTTTTCAGTCGTCAAATGTATATCAAAACAACTGTAGTCCGATTACAGTGATGTCAGAGAAGTATACGTTGTCGTATTTGATGTTCAACCTGACATAGAATCAATACGTGAAATAATCGTGCCTCTACTGATGCCAGATCTGGGCCAGATATACATTTTTCATATGTAGCAGTTCTGTCAGCGATGGGGAGGGGAGGTACAACTGTTATGACCAGACATAAAATGTGTGTACAATTGGTACCCATCGTGCATTTTACTGTTAATCCGTTGCATTCCCACTTACTCTTCAATTGCACCATCAAATGACTTAAACAAGACTTTGTTACAGTAAATACAGGGTCTATGTCATTTTTAGCATATTGAGGGTGTTGAAATGTAATCTCGTATGTCGAAATAATTTAATTTCACACATACGGCCAACATGTATGTCAACAGAAATACGTACCGGTACATATTAATATGCGTGTTATATAATTTATGTTCTTGTATGGTAAAGATGTCTGAAAAGTTATTCCTAAGTATAGGTATTCTGATTACTATGTTTTTAAAGTGCTTTTGCATGTCCTGACATACGAGGTTGCAATTCTACACCACCAATATATATATATATTTGTTGCATACTGTGTTTCCGAGGGCGGGCTGGATGGGGCCCGTGTCGAAACACCTTGAGCGCTGGCCCATGACTCAAAGCCCGGGTGTCTCGTGGTGGGAATCCCGCCGAAACTACGTCATAGATACCTGTCCCAACTGCACTTTAACCCTACGTGGCTAAAATCATGTCAGAAACATGATGTAATGTCTATTTTAGACCCCTGAAATGCGGGGAAGACCCGACTGTCTGGCCTAGTATAAAAGTCCATAGTAAAAATATGTTGAGGGGAAGGAGAGTTCATAATTAAAATTTAACAGTGGGGTTAATACACATACAGCCTGCACATATATAGGTACACATACATTTATGTATATATTTATCACCAAGTTCATTGCTTTTAAACCATTTTAGTAATGCTTAATTTAAGTTATGCCGCTTTATATAGAATGTGTATACAAAATATGTTTGCATTATGCACCATTATTTCCCCTAAAAGAATATTTAACGACAATGGCTAATATAATACACGCACCGCAAATATTTACATTGGCGTCCATGCACTAGTAAGCATGTTTCGTATTCCCTAGAAAGAGACATCGCAACGAAAAGAAAAACTTGTAGCAAAAAATAAGTGATACATGTGGATACAGTATAAAAAAAAGGATATAGACCACTCTTCCATGCAGATTTTTTCTTGCTTAGTATCGTGCACAGCTGTTAGAGAGTTCCCAACACTATTAGATGAGGTATTCTATACTTCCCTCTCTTTTCTATGACTGCACACTGTCGTTAACACGGCCCGTGGTCGATAATTAAGTACAGTGCACATTCTAAAGGTAAGTTCACAATTAAAAACTTAAGAAGTATGCAGTAGGCGCCAATCACACACACGCAAAAATTTCTTGAGTAATTCTCGTGCATAATAAAAGTGTTAATTATTAATAAAAACCAGACTGCTCTGTTTTCTTCAAACGCGTGAAATTACTGTAGATTCCTCAATATATATCGTCGTCAGTTGTCCAGAATATCGCCAAGGAATGGTATAGATGAAATACCAATGTATAAAAATGTTAGAAACATGAGGTAATATATAGTAGAGGGAACATGACGTCACAAATGTGTGTCCAACATGGTCTCGAGAGTTTGCTGTCATTTATTTATGTTTTCTCGACGTAAAAATTTAGTCGTGATGTTTGAAACTCATGGCGTACCTTCCAGAATATATATTTAGTCATGTGGTGTCACCAAGATCTCGGTTTAAAACCTTATAGTAAGTGTGTAACTAATAATTACTTTTTACTAAAAACAGCTGGGTTAAGGAAAACAGTAATGTGGTAAACATTGTTTACAGCCATTCTGAAATTTCTACGCAATTGTACTATGCGATAATATGGTAGTATACCTACTCTCCTTAGTTCATATGTTCATAAGGTTCCAAAATAACCCTACATAGTTGTGATTACTAAGCAATATTATCTTGGCAATCAATGTTGTTTCAAATTTCCCGCGCATATTTCACTAGTCACGTGACACATGTTGAACACACAATTTCGTACGCAGCTGTATAGAGGATACTCCCTCTACCCTATATTTACTCTAAGGTTAGAAATTAAAAATTGCATCTCCATATTCATTACTTGAATAATAGTTCTCGTACAGTTTGGTAATCACATTACACAGAGGCTGCACGTATAAACCCAAGAAAACTTCACAAATTCGTAATGCGCAAATATAAATTACCTGTTCAGCATGGTTGTCTTTTGTAAACTTTAGGGCTATTACTGTTAGGTAGTATAGTTTATTGATATTAATTTTTATTTTATTTTAATTTGAATCTCTAAAATAAGTATTGTATGTACCAAATATGGGTTCAGAGTAAGAGAAGGCATATATGCCTTAACTGCGCTTAATAAAGACGATTTTACTATTATTAAAAATAAACATTCCAAATGAGTTTTATTGAACCATCAACCTTGAGGTCAGCAAACCAAAACTTGACCTCTGAGTCACCGAATTCTGCATATTATATATGAAGCTTCTAAACAAGTATTTCAAATATGTTAAGCGTCTGCACTAGTACGTGTAACAAACATGTTATATTTCTGTTATTTTATCAAGAATTTCCATTAAATCAGATTAACATTTTTATAATCAATAATATACCGTGTATACAAAACAATAATATACTACGAGTTGTTCGCCAGCCAAACGGGTTTTTAAAAGCTTTTCATACAGCTATTCTGTCGTTAAACTAAAAATAAATATAAGCTTAACTGCATTTTTTAAGCTTGCAATTATCATGTGCCAAATCTATCATATATAGCACCACACCGTATTTGAAGTATATTATTTATATATCCGCCATATTTATTTAACTTCCTGAATGATCTGATTGGTTAATTCCCTTAATTCTTACGGAAAAATATAAAATTTCGCTATATCTGTTACGTCTTAAATCATGGCACACACGCCACATGAACTCTTAGCTACACGTCATAATTCTCAAGTTTTTAATTGTGAACCCAGCTAAACGGATCTTTGTATCACCATAAAGTGGTATGTCACAACTCGTTGGTAGTGTTCTATGACGGATAGACGGATATCTATGGAAAAAATTCGGCATTATTCCGGGTGGCATTTTTAAAAATATTCCTGGTTAGGCCTGTTTAGAGACTATTTCCAATTGGATTGTAAACTTACTAAATAACTACAGTGCGGAGTAGACACTACTCCGTTTCGGCATTTGTCCGCACACGCCTGCTAAATTTCTATTGAGGGGTGGCGTAGTGACTACTCCGGTAGTCGGATGACCGGGTCTTTTTTAAGGCGACACCGGAATAGTGACTATTCCTTTCGGCACAATTCCGTCGCCCCTTCATAACTGCTAACACGAGAGCTGAAAAGGTTTTCATTGCAGCCAACTTATGAAAGAATGCTGTCTCATTGTAGCCAACCTACGATACTATCGATTTAACCGGACTTCGATTATTTTTCGCTTTTTTATGTTTGCTAAGCGTAGAAAAATGAACTACGCACGCAATCTTTGCCGAATGTACGTTATTTGTTTTGAATAGACGACTGGACGAGCCACTTGACTCAAATTCGTTGGTTGTTGTGGAAACAAAAATTCCACCGCCCGAGCCTCGAAAAAATTTCGGATTTTGGAGCTTTTCGAATTTCAGTATTTTGGATAAAGGATTGTGCACCAACAATTCTCACTTATGTCAATTCACTTTTCACTTTTAAAATGCTGTTGTTGTGAAGTTATGGAGAGAAAAGCTCGCGATACCAGAGTTAAAAGTATTTAATAAGTTGTGTAAAAACAGATGTGTAATGCCTGGTCACTGCACCATGAATCCCAAAAACATACTTGTGGTATCTAACACTCTTTTATTGACATCTGTCTTACACCGACACATTACATAACAGCATGTCCGCCATGATACTGCACATACTACTGTAGTTGGGTGTGGTGCTGCCAACTGTTGCACCAATATACCACACTCCTCCCCACATAGCTAGCTACAACAAATACATGACAAACATGGTAAATCCTGGATCCAGTATGGTACACCAATACACATAATTCTAGTACATATACACTACAACTAATTACACATCAACAATTTCCTTCGGAATTCTATTGCGCCTGGGGTAACGTGTTGTATGTTTCTCTGCTCTCCCAGCTCTACTATTATCAGCCGCCACTTCAAATTCTCTGAAGTCAGAGTCTTCTTCCACACACTGTCTGTCCATGTCCTCTTTACCTGTCACCCTTACAAAGCTTGCACCTTCACTTTTATCCCCTACCGCTTCCACACTGCCTGTGCACTTGGTATTTCTCTCCCAATCCCCTCTAAAACCTCCACCCAGCTCTTCTGAAGCACCTTCATTCTTATCTTCTATGGGCTTCAGTTGTGGGGCAGACCATATTTGGTCTGCATGTCCGTGTGCTACTGCCCCATCGGCTCCTTGAATCTTGTATGTCAAAGGACCTAATTGGTCACAGACAGTGCCCCTTGCCCACCTTTTTGCTCCCTGTGCATATGTTCTATAATGTACCTGGCTGCCTACAGCAAATGAAGTATGACGACCTGCCAGCTGTGAGGCAGCTGTTTTGAGCTGGTGCGAATCAACACTGGATGCGGCTGAAGGGGTCATCAATGTCAGACGATTTCGAATGACACGACCAAACATGAGAGAACTGGGAGACTCCCCCGTAATGGAATGGGGTGTTACACGATAACCCAGGAGAAATCGTGGCAGGGCAATATGCAGTGGTACCTGACTGGCCACCAGAGCTTTAATTTTGTTTTTAAATGTTTTTACCATGTTCTCTGCCTGCCCATTAGTGGCTGGATGATATGGTGGAGAGAACGCATGTTTGATGGAATTGTTGTAACGAGTACAGTACATTGTATTTTCTATTTAATTTAGTCTACAACATTTTGGAGGTAATACTTTAATATCTTTGTTCAGCTATTATTATTGTTTTAAATTGCAGTGAATTGTGTTTATTACGGACTGATAATTACCGTTTATTTAGTTTATTAATTGCCCATGAGCACGAATTTTGTATCAGGTTAGTATGCAGACCATCCATTTGTTTTGTTTATTTTTAATATTTGTTTTAATTTTAACATAACTATAAATTTTGTTTTATGTTATTCCGAGTTTATTATATGTATGTCAGGAAGTTTAGTAATGTATAGTTTTTCTTTTGTATGTAAGTTATTTTCTCGTTCGCGAATTTTCTTTGTCTATGGGCGCTACGAGAAAGGAAAACGATTGGTGGCAACTTCAAACAAGGACGGAAGCGGAATAATTACGCCTTGCTAAAATCTGCGTAAATTGGCATCATCGTAAGGCTAGGCAAATTAATGGGCCACCAGTTTGAAGTACGTAAATAGGACAGCCGAGTTATGGAGAAGAAATTCGTGATGTAGGCATCGAAACATTAAATTTTGAGTGAGCAAGATAGGAATCCAGGGACTAAAGATGGCCAAGGAAACCACTGCACTGCAGATAAGTAAACGCTGCTTAAGGTAATGACGCCATTCAAGTTTTTTTTCTCCATTGTACTTCATTTTGCAAAGCTTCGAACTTTCAATATTGAGGTGTAGCCTAAATTGAATTAATTTTGAAGAAAACAAGTTTGGCCATTCATATATTTTTGTGAACTAAATTAATGCCTAAATCCAGAGGTCCTGAGATGTTTAAACTGACTAGCTACCGGCGCATTGCTATTTTACAAATATCAATTTGGATTTGAGTTAATTGCCTAAAAGAGAGAAACTTTTAAGATGTTATAATTTCAGAATTTACAATAGTAAATACACGACAATACATTCACATATTTCGTTCTAGTATTTTAAAATCACCGTTCAAGAAGCTACCTAAATTAGCGCAACTTTCATTTTAATTTTGCTGCAAACTATATTAATTTTTAAAATCGAGTTAATTTCTAAAAATTTAAATTAAATATTGTAAGGATGTGTGCATAAATACAGAACTATGATTTTACCATTCAGTTTGGTGCCATGAATAAACTTTTCTCTTTTCTACATCTCAGTCAGTACAGATATGGTTTATGTTAGTTTTGTTTCAATTAAATAGAAAATTGCAGTTATGTATTTTATTGAGTTTTGTTAATATTAAGAGTGAAAGTATGTCTCTACACATTTATCTCTTGATGTGTGCGCAACCGCCTACACAATTCCAGCGACCGTTCGCGGCCTTCTTATAGCGATACCAGCCAGGATGGCCAGCATCGTCGGTGGCTAGCTGAGCGTAAGGAACGCGCCCTAGGGCTACCCCAAGCCAGCCAAGTCAACTGAGCAGGTTACATTAATGCGACATCCGCCCACGTGGTAGCTAACTGACCAAAACAGCTAATTACGCACGTAACAAGGAAACCACCACCACGGCAACGTGAAGCAGCAAGTAATTTGCAAGGGACATTGGTAGTTTCGTCAGGCATGACACCGTCGCGGATCCCGAG
>PNEQ01023832.1:29844-56109 GCA_003012365.1 Medauroidea extradentata | reverse complement strand
GACTATGTCCCTCTCTAGGACTGTATGTATGTTATTTGTTTGTTGACAACAGCTAACGCTCGACTTTTCTTTGTTGGTTTGTTTTTTCGTTTTATTGTGGATGTTTTCTGCAAGACGGCAACATTCGCAAGCAATGGCGTATGTCCATGATATCGGTTCTATACATAATACCAACCCATTGCAAGAATCGTTCAAAGATAACTTCATAGGTACAGTTTAAATTTTCAAATACAATGCACGGAATGAAAGGTAGAGTAATTTGGTACGCCCGTATTAAAATATTTTCAGTTAAATCTTGCCAAACTTTTTAACCAGGAAGGAATTAAGAAAAAAAGTTATCATAGTAAGCGACACGGGCTCTTAAGAAAAGTGGTTCTGCCTGAGGAAACTGATCTCACTAATAATACGTGTCAGAGCACTGTGAAATAATAAACACTTATGCTTTTAAGGAGCAAATTGTTTAGCATCCAAATTTAACGCTCTTTTATACACAGTTTATACATGTTAGTAGGAGACATGGGGACAGAGTGTCGGTTCTGAATGATAAAGCACAATAGACCACACAGAACTGGTGCATGCCTTACTGAGCACATTGCAGCCAACGTCTGAGGGATAGTAACTGCCCGTCACTGCTCTCTATTAAACTTCTCGTACACATGGAAGCGAGCTAGCAAACGTAGATCCATGTATTATCTTCGGGTTAGAATAAAACAATCCTGAAATACTTTCACATGAAATAGATATGCTTGTATGTTTTATGTACAGTAACTTAGGTTTAAGGCGGCTACCTACTTGGTTCATGTAGTCAGAAAGAAATGTTGTTTGAAAGTTTCTGTCGCTTTGCTTTTTTCTTTCGTTTCCATACAGACGTAACTTTAACGGAGAACAACGAGCGTTCATACCAAGTTCTTCACAATATTTTTCTTCTTGTGCAAGCAATTGGATTTTATTGTTTGCCGAGTATTTTCCACATATTTGTTAGACTTTACTATTGGCCAACACTAATTGCTAATTAAGTAGTTTAAAATCCTACGCAGTTATAGTCAACTCACTGGAATTGAACGTACTAGGTGACAGGTCGTACAAATCACTCATGTATTTAATAAGTAAGTAATATACTTCAACTATACTTGTTTCAAACATTGTGGGTATGTGTTCCCAACTTTAAAACAAACAAAACTGTACGTATGAACTTGGGTTCAAAAAACTTTTATTTCCGAGGTACATAGCTATTTGTATGTTCAAAACAACGTAATATGGGTATACTAATCATTAGTTTGGATATGAGTACCATGTAAAAGTTTTATGAGCACATGAGCTATGCAACGCACCTGCCTTTGTAAACCAAAGTATTTTTAACAATATGTTTAACAGTGTTCTACTGAAAATTGAGACTGGAAAATGCACGATGATTATAGTAAGGTGTATCCCCCCCCCCCCATATATTAGTGGTGGCTTGGAGGGAAATATCAGTAAACCAATGGAAGGAGAAATTCAAAATTTAATTTTCATGCCTCGTTTTAAAAAATCCGATATTCATTCGCTGATGATAACTTGCAATCCCCTTCCCCCATTCTCCCGCTTCATATACTTAAAAAAATGAAACTGTTTTCGCTTACTATATTTTAACCTGAATTACCTTGTTGCTGGTTATAGGCTTTAGTTCAATTTGTTTTAAAAAGTAAAAATTATCTGCGCAAAATATTAACGTTTACTAGGCAGTTTATGTGGGTGTGTATGTATAGATACAAAACATATATATACATATACATATTTTTATATATGCTATCAAATTATAGAAGTCATTTGATTAAGTGATTTTCGAATTACCAGCGAGTTAAGTTATAGTTATGTGACGCACAGGACAAGCGAACATGGCGGACCAGTGTGTTTATATTGTCGTAGAAGGTGCGTGTGACGTCACGACAGATCAACTATACAAGAGAGAGAACACAGCGAGCATGAAGAAACTGACGCGCTGGTTGGCAGCGTATCATGTTTCACGACCAATCACGGCACAGCTCGACACAACAGTTTCCTCCGCCAACCGATTAATGGCCCGAGTTTACAGCTCGGTGCCTGTGTCTGGTTGGAGAAGGGGGGGGGGGGGAGGTAATGGTTTAACTCGACTGAGGAGGAGGGATACTGCATTCTTGTGTAGTACATGTTATTATTAAACTAATAAATTCAATGTAAATTATTTTACACGATAAATAAATATATTTATTTATTTATTTTACACACGTCCATATGCACATTGTAAACCAATCAATGTTTGTTGTTTTAGGCTTTCCAGATATAGCCACGAGTTCTTAGTAAATAATCTTTTTGCCTCATTTTGTTTCAGTGTCTCACGTGCATATCTGCAGCTGTGCTTCATGGTTATTGGCAGCGAATCTTTGTTCAGACACAACTCTCATTTTATTTCACCAATCATAATGAGATTATCGTGACAACATACGTCTGTAGTTTGTCAGTAGAAGCCCAAGACAAGTGATACTTAAAACAACCAATCACTGACCATGAAACAGAGCTACAGATGTGCACATAAGACATAGAAACCAAACGTTGGTATATTTGTATACGCCTAGTATTTGGTTTAAAATTCATCCTCCGAACTGTAATTTCGCTGCTATAGAACTATATTTTTCTAACTCCATTTTTTTTTAATTTGTGGCTAGTCTATACTAACTCCATTCATTTTACATTACAGTACAGAGGAAACAAATATTCAACTGAGAAGGTATAGAACCAGAATGTTCTACATTTTGTTCTATCTCCATTGCAAAGGTATACATTCACTGTTATTTATTCTATTCATTTAGCATTATAGTATTTGAAACTTTGGAAACAGGGTCCCAGTATCATATTACATAAACTCTATTTATAGCGTGTGTCAATACTTTAATTGCGAAATAAAACGTATGTTCCGCAAAGTTGTAATGGCTCTCTTGTAAAATGTCTAAATATGGAGTTAGAACAACATGGTTCTGTAGCAGCGATTTGTTGAGCACGTTCGTCTTTACTTCAAACTCGGAACTTGACGACGCTAGTTTGCTACTGGCAACCCACGACAACAGGGTGATGGTGGTTCGGCGGAGGGAAGGGGGTAGAGAAGTATAGTCTAAGTTTTCAGTTAAATCTGGAACCGAGTCAAACACCACGTTAAAAGAAAACTTCAACCATAACTGCTCCGAGTGTCGCGGCTCGGGACTGCCCATGTAACTAAATAGTTATTCCTGGACAAAGTATCTCGTTAGTAACAACTCGTTATACATTGTTTGCTACATTGGTGATTGGAAAAGGTTATAATATATATTTGCACAGGTCACACTTCTCCCTTACAATATCTGCCAACATATTTATGACATTTTACGGGAAATGTATATTCCTTATGTGTGTAGTAAATTAATTACATCGGTGATTTTCTTAATTAAAGGAGCCTTTTAAATTTATAGTATCATTATTTGCTATTCCAATAGTCCCACATGCTAGATCTGAGACTGTGTATGCATGACCACGTATTGTGTGTTAATACACGACCCATTTCGTTATCGAGTATCCATTTCTCCTCTGGATCGCCGTACATAGTTTACGAACATCGCGTTGAAAAAATCGCACCGGAATTGTTTACGACGATGTTGATTTCAGTTTAGATCTTTGTTTACGGTACGGTAATAAACAGTTTACTGATAAAAATCGTAATTACTTAATGATTTGTTTTCTGTTATGATGATTTAAGCGACAAATGTCTCATTTAATTCTGGCGCTGTATTCGTATAAATCGTAACTGTTAGCTACCACGGGAAGATAGATCCCTCCCTGAATGAACTGTGGAATCTTACCAGGTTTTTATTCTCAGATGGAAGTGGGCAGGATGGAAGGGGGTTATATTTTTTTATCCGGTTGACTTCGCCTAGACGGCTTGCGAGGGTAATATGAAAGTAATGGACGTCCCATAAAGAACTCTTCCACCCCTACCGTTATCCCCCCTCCCCCCGGGGAACATGCGGGACAGCTGTACTCCTGCCAACATGACTTGCAACAAATTCAGAGCCGCAAGTAGACGGAGGGTTGAAGTGTTAGCGAGGTGAATGGTCTAGTAGGGGCGTGTCCCTCTGGTTGAAGATAGGAAGGGGGTTGGTCGACCCCCTGCTGATGTCCGGGAAGGGAAGGAAGTCGGAGAAGGGCTGGCAACACCACCACTTAACAGCTTCCTCGAGTTTTTCCCTTAAAAAAAGATTTGATTTCCGCGTCCAGAGTCAAGAGTATTCAACACTTGGAAATTGAATTTCTGGCGCCGCCGTCAACTGCTCCCCCCCCCCCCCTTTTTCCCTTCACCGCCGCGGTACCAGTGTGAGATTATTACCACTAGTCCTGCAAGTATATGTATATAGCACTGGGAGTAGGTCGTTCCAATAGTAAAAGCTTTATGTTCTACTCCTTGAGTTCCCAACTGCAGTTGTACATTAAGGCCATGATCTTTCATTTATTTCAAATAATTGCAAGTAACTCAAATAATTTTTAACTTAATGCTTTTAAAAATTTGACACTGTGAACAGTCATACAATACACAATTTGGCCAGAGCGGTTTGTAAAAATAATGTACCGTTTGCTAGAAAAAAAATATTTTGCTTCATTTTGGCTTATTTTGACAAGATATGTGATACTTAAAGGGCAAAAAACGAAAAATTCGTGTGGTATATTGCAACAGAAAAATTCAAATACAAACGATGATATAAAAGTATTAAAACTGCCAGAATGAATTTTTGATATATTTATTCATTTGCGTTAAAAAAAATATTTTCGAAAACACTGCAAAACTAAAGAGCGATGCCTTAAGGGGGATTGATCCCTGTCAGACAGGTTTTATGGTTTTTCTTATAAATCAGGGAATAGACACATTGTTTTACTTTTTCACGCTGACAAGGCATAGTTTATTGTTTCATTCACTTTTTGGAATCCATATGGCATTCTTTCTGTTATTTTTGTGGCCTCTGTTGTCGCTCCCGTAAATAAAGCCATTTTTCATTTTCAGATGTTTCCCGTTGCAAAATAATGAATATATTATGGTTCCAGCAATTACAGAAAATCGATTAAGTTTGTATCTATGCCCTATCGTGACAAAATTTTCGATACATCGACTGGAATATAAGTTATCGAGAAGAAACAGATAAATCCAAGGTGGTAGGGATCAATACCCCTTAAGGGCGCAGGTTACCACAATTTTCATCACCATTTTTTTTTATTTTTTATTTCTACCAGATATTTTTTTCTTATTTTAGACACACAATGTGACTAAATTAAGCTCTTAAGAAATTTTTTTTCTGTCATAGTTTCCGCGTAATGGCTTTTTAAAGTCATATTTTGCATGTTTCCGTTTTAACGACTACACTAAAACGAACTGCTATACCAAACTCAGAAAAATCACAGTGGATAAAGACATTGCAGGCTACAATGACATGCTCATAAAATTAAAGAATAAAAATTATTTGAATTAAAAAAAAAATGCTGAAACTGAAAATAAAAATTTAAAAAAATCAATAATTTTTTTAAAATAAAAATATTTTTTATTCTTTAATTTTATGAGCATGCAATTGTAGCCTGCTATGTCTTTATCCACTGTGATTTTTTTGAGTTTGTTATATCAGTTGGTTTTAGTGTAGACGTTAAAACGGAAACATGCAAAATATGACTTTAACAAGCCATTACGCAAAAACTATGAGAGATAAAAAAATGTCATAAAATCCAAATTTAATCACATTTTGTGTCTAAAATTATAAAATAATATCTGGTACAAATACAAAATAAAATAAGGATGATGATCGCCGCCTAGCTGCATGTTAGAGGCACAGAAGTGAGGCAGCTATAAGAGCGACCTTGCAGCGAGCATCAAATACCACATCGCCCCAACGAGCCAAGCTATCAACTAGCGTGCAAGCTTCCCGCCAATCTTATTATTACTATGGAGCTTCAAGCGGCGACCATAAAATTGTATAGTTAGGAAACTGTGTGGTATAGTTCAGTACGCCTTTATATCTCAGTTTAGCATACGTCCTGTTAGTATGTTATGAAGTACGACAGTCGGAGAAGGTCGTTGTTAGCCATGTTGGTGGGCTTAGGAACAGTGTTTGTAATGAGCTGTGTGTTTTAACAATGGCGCGTGGTGCCTTCAAGCCATTTTTAGTTTATCCACTTCAGTCTACTTGCCCGTTATAGCGAGCGTGCTACACATTAAGGAATGTAATTATCATATACCAGCTCAAAGTTTACTGACTGCCATAAGCAATCTTCGTATAAGTACACCTGACATCAGAATATTTCTCGAGTGCAACATTTGAGCTGGTATTTCAATTCGTAACCGAACTGGAAAAAGAATTATATTTTGATGTAACCCGTATTTAAATCCCCTCTTACTAATGTGCCCAAACTTGATATGCAGACCCCTGTGGAGGTTGCGTATGTGTGAGGCGTACAACGTCTGTGGAGTACTAAGGGTGCTGCTGACAGACTATGTAATGTAATATCATTCTTACTCACAAGTCACTCAACTGGCTTGCAGTTATTTAATATTTTTAATATTTCGATAGGGCTCTGAGCGGTGACAATTTATATTTATATATGAGAGGAAGTATTACTTACAGACAAGATGTTCTTTACCTGACCGGGCCAATCAGAGTTAGGTTACTTCTAGCTCAAACGTCTGTGATTCACAGTAGTCCGTGGTAGAAACGAGCGGCCCTGGACATGGGAGGGATGGATCTGGACTGACGTTGGAGAATTACTAGGGAAACTGGTTTAAGTAACAGTGGTTTATTAATACCTAGACAGTGAAGTAGTCAAGCGCGCGAACATCAACACCGTGTTATGACGTTAAAGAATCGACACGCCGCATAACTTCCAGGGCCGCTCGTTTCTGTCTCGGACAGTATATCTTCAACACACGTAACGTCTGTAACATATAACAGAGTTAATTCACAGTTTTCAAATACAACCAGTCCTGAAATATTTCCACGGAAATCATGTGTCCGATATGACTTCAACATAACTTCATGTTCCGGCGTACTGCTACCGCAGAGCAGCTATGTAGGCTCTAACTGTTGTTAAGAAGATACCTATCACTATAGCTAGTATAAACACTGGCAACACCGCACAGCAGTTGGGGAAGGAAGGATGTAATTGTTGTAATCAGACGCCTATGCCTACACAATATTCAGGAGACTTCCAGCTGTAAGTTGACTCTTTGAAGTCAATGCCACAGAATATTTAGAAATACAGAAGTGAAACATCGGGTGGGACAGCGAACTCAGTCAGTACGCCAACAAAATGGCCGCGCTGGCCAGCAGCAACATGGCGGAAACTCCTACAGCCAATCGGCGTTTAAGGCAGCCAATAGGAAACCTGCAGTAACATGCAGGAGACAAACCTACACGGGGCTGGTATCAACAACATCGGCCAGCAAGTATCAACTGCACCGCTACGTAATTTCACGTCTGTATGTACTCTGTGCTACGACTATAGCCAGTATGAAGACTGGCAACAGCGCGCAGAAGGCTAGCTCGACAAGGAACATATTGGTCGAGCATGTCTGTGATCATACTCTATACGGAGAGCTGGTGTTCCCGCGCTTCAAAGACTCGCGGTTATTAAAGAAATGGGTCGGCCGAGGGGAAATAAAAGAGGGGAGGCAGAAGGGATTGGCCAGGGGGGAGGGGAGGCTAAAGGAGTGAAGATGCGACCTCAAGGTCATCTCATACAAAACTCGCCGACATCATGAGAGGACGAGAAAGATGCCGCCGGCCGCGGTAAATTGAGGCAGGAAACTGCAGAAAGACGAGGGTAAATTGGCGCGGGAGATTAGGGTCGCCGAGTATGACATGTCCAAGGTTACATATGAAGCAGGATGACGTATTTGATTGGCGGGACAGAGGAATAAAGAAAGACGAGGAATAATATCTACGAAAATATAAGGACCAATTTTTTTACAGGAAGATTACCTGTGAAAGGGGACGGTGACTGAACGTATGTGTATTTTCCCGGTAAAGAAAAATCGCCAGTTATAAATATGGATCTGGGTGGGGGGGGGGGGAGTATTATAAATGGAAGTGTAGTGTGTGGTAGTTCTTTACGTGCGGCGACATGAAAGGAAGCAGAGTGTAATTGACGTGTGTTGTCCGGACATGTTTAACGTCAACCAGGGTTGTTGGCCGCCATGTTTAACTGACCCACACATATGTTAGTGGCATTACTTCAGCAAGTAACTGTTACACTGCATTTGCTGCTACATACTCATGTTCTAATGTTGTCGGTTGCCCACTGCTTAGCGGTGTTCACGTGGCAAATATTCCTAATTTTATATTTGCATAGCATAGTGTTGGATTTATTGACGTTACTTGTGACATTTTCCACTTGTAAAATTATTTACCTCTCATAGTTTTCCCATGGCGGCATGTCAAAGTCAGAGTTCGCAAGTTACGGAACATTGTAATAACAAAAACCAAGTGACTTACTTGAATGAAATAATTTACACTGAAATTAGATATTATACGCCATATTCTGAAATATTTAGAAATACACAACAAAGTTCTTTAATGTTTTTTTTAATGGCCGTAAATGAAGTAAATTCTCATTAGTTTCAGATTTTAAAAAAAGTGCAAAGGATTTTTTATTTTGTGTTTTCTAAATATTTCAGCATATGGCGTATAATATCTGATTTTAGTGAAAATTATTTCATTCAAGTAAGTCACTTGGTTTTTGTTATTACCATGTTCCGTAACTTGCAAATTCTGACTTTGACATACTGTTATGAGAAAACTATGAGAGCAAAAATGTTACACAAGTGGAAAATATGTCACAAGTATCGGCTAAAAAAAACGAACACTATGCCGTACATATATAAATTATGAATATTTTTCAACTTTTTTTTTCAGAGACCAGTAAACATGTGTCCATAGTGCTTATCTAAAAAAAAATCTGACTACTTGTGAATACGACTTTTAAGACATCGTGCACACTGGAAGCTTTATTTTGAAGTCATCAAACTCGTCTAAAATCTGCTAATCAGGCAGTTGTTTCTCAACATATATGTACCGTATTCGTTCAAAATTGAGGCCTACAATTTCTCTGGACTTTACTGCAGTGATGTGTTCAATAAAATTACAGGAACACAGTAAAAACATTGCGACGTGACACCGGGCATGTTTACATTTTTATAGACGTAGAGGTGATATCACAATACAAGTGCCGGCCAGCGTCGCTCTTAGCACCTCACACACTCTTCACCAGGTTGCCGCTTGAGTGCGGTGTTGTCACGTATATTACATAATCAAGGCCTAGAACTGCGGAGTTCCCACAGCAGTATACGTGTTTCACATGAAAGAATACTAACACCAGCACTGTATGCAGCCACGAATTTGTGCTTAAATTCTTCTTCTCAGGGCTCGAGCTGATTCGTGAATATTCCTACATCTGCCAATTATACCACCGAGCTTGTTACAAGAAGTAACAATCACTACACGTACAGTGTAGATCACATATTGTTATAAAATATAGTCTGCGGCGAGCAGGTGTTGCATATGTCTACTGACAGATGGCAGCATTCACTAACAAATATATAGACAAAAGACGTACAACAATTTGTAAGCTAAACTTCACAACACTATGCATGTTTCGTGCAACGCGTACTTATTAAATTTGTTTGTTATTTCAGTGAGTAATTAGTCGCAATAGGGGAACACTGATTTTCGAGAACAGATTTTTGTACCACTTTGATACAATGTCTTACGTGCACATCTGCAGCACATGTTTATTGGCAGCGTGGCTTTGTTCACACTAGTTTCTCATTTGACTGCACCAACCAGAATGTTATTGTGACACCATAGCCTGTGATTAGCAGGTAGAACTTTACGACAAGAGAGAGTTAGAACAGCTGCATATGTACACATTTAACACTTAAACTAAATGGTGTTAAGACCATGCTCTTTTAAGTTTCTACTGTTTTTTCGACAGTAATTTTTTAACACTAAACGGAAGTAGATCTAAAAATATCTGCCTGGCAGTTATGTTAAAAAAAATTTTTGCTGTGATAGTCAATTATTTCAAAGCAAGAAAGTGTACGGTTACTTACAAAATTAGCTGAAACGTTAGTATTTACCACCTTGAAAAATCAGCTAACATGTAGAAGACGATATTAAACAAATCTGTAATAGAAATTTTTTATTTCTGCCCTCGTTTAGGCGTAAAAAATTAATATCGCTCAAAAAGTGTCAACTATATGGCCTTAAAAGTATTTTCGCCATAACGTCTTAGCTGCACCTGTCACACTAGCTTGCATAGCACTGTGGAATATTCCTTGGTGGTCACTTTTACCCTCGGCGTTATCTTAGTCGTCCAGTGTCATGCTGTATGTATTTAACAGTTTGCCTGGACCTACAACACAGCTGAGGTATTAAACTTGCCTTGTGAGTTTTCCTTGTCAGTTTCAAGGCTAGCCAGGTTGACAAACCACCCTGACATGCGACATAACTCGCACACTCGCGCTAAGTATATTAACAAAGAAGAGGACTCTCTCGTCCCACGATATTTTACTGTATTATCTCGTGTGAGATCATTAGCCATGTCTCGCTTGTCCTTACATGCGACACACTGAGGGAAAAAAACTATAGTTTATGTTTCACATACTAATGCCGTACGTTAGTGGCGTCATTTAACTCAATATGCTATCAAGGTATCATCTTTTAGAAGTCTGAATTTGGGACTTTGTTATTTGGTTATTATTTGATGTTTTTGTGTACAGTTGGTATACATAGTTTTATTTATTCAGTTGTTTGCGTTCACGTAGATCATAGTAATGAGTATTCAAGCCCTGGAATACATATTATGGGAAATTTTATATGTTTACATTACACTCTAAACCATGTTACTAATACATATGCTATTACTAGAGCCACAATTTTTGCAACATTTCGTTTCAATGCGTCATGTGCACACTTCCTGCTCTTCTACATCATCTGTGATTGGATGATTTACACTCACTTGCCTCGGCAAATTACAGACGCACGGAGTCAAAATAACCTTATTCTGATTGGTGCAGTCAAGTGGGAAACGTGTCTGAACAAATACACGCTGCCAATAACCTTGAAACAGAACTGCCGATGTGCACGTGAGTCACTGAAACAAAGTGAGGCAAAAATCTTTTCGCGACAAAATCGTGGCCCTAGCTATTACATACACATAAATACATACACGCACAAATGCATATATGTACAAATACATATGTATTCGCTGGGCGGCCATATAAGCTTAGCTCAGATTTTCCAGTGAAGAATGTAACAAGTGTGGGGCAAGGTTGCCACGTTTAGCTGTATCGTGCACGTAAACTATGCAGTGTATCTGCCTTACACTGATTGGCGGTAGGCGTGTCCGCCATGTTGCTGGCCAGCGAACCATTTTGCTGGCATGTGTGACTGAGTTTGCCGTCCTAACGACTATTTTGTTTCTGTATTCATGCATGTTCTGTGATGTAGGTTTCACTCACCACCAACTTTAAATCTCATTTGTTGTAAAGTTAGTAAATTGTCGTGTTTGGACACACCTGGACGCAATATTAGCCAGACAGCGTTAAGAGGGAAATACAGGTATGTTGTTGCATTGAGTGTGAGAATGACAGTACCGTAGTTATGGTACCAATATCTCCCGACTCACGAACAAGAAAGTGAGAGAACTTCAATTGCTGAAATGTAACTGTTCAAAGCTGCGAAGAGAGAGAAAAAAACGTCACGACTGCTTGAAACACGTAAAGCCTAGTTTTCCCAGATTGCACAGGCACGACTCGATAAATCACCAAGTGTCAGTTAACTGCTTTAAGGCCGTGTGAAACCAAGGAAGATGACATTAGTTGTTTACTATAACATCACTGAAAAAGAATATAGTTGTAGGTACCATACTTTTGTTAAAATAGGGACAACAAAACAGTTTGTTTGTCGGTACTACTCTGGACAGTTCCTTGAACAATCTGTACTGTAGAAGAAAGAAAGGGTATTATTGCTTTTATACACCAGAGGGTAACTTCTACAAAACAGATTGTTGAAGGAACTGTCCAGGGTAGTACCAACAACCAAACTGTTCTGCTGTCACTATTGTAACAGAAGTATAGTAACTGCAACTATACTCTTTTTTCAGTGTTTCTTTATAAAATACTGAGATTAAATGTTTAGAATAGTCAATAGAATTGTAATGTCAGAGTGGGTGAGTGAGTGAGAGATTTTGGTCAGCGCTTAACACCGAGGTCTTTAGCGCCGGTGAGGGGTGACGTGAGGTGAGAATGGGGCAGTGCAGGAATGAAAGTGTGGGGGAAACGGGATATCCCCGAGAAAACTCGCTGACCAGCGGCATCGTCCGACACGATTCCCACACGCGAAATCCGGTCACCGACTCCACCGAGAATGATGATGATAATGCTGAGAACCACTATACGCACCTCTATAGCATGACCTGTTTCAGTTACGGTCGCTGCTTAACACGCGCTTCATATGTTGTGTTGTGTTCGTAAATACTTTTACTCACATGCGCCTGTTGTGCCAATGTTCAAAAATAAATCACACTTCAGGCAAGGACGGAATGTCAGGGTCAAGAGCTCTGCACAAGCAAGCTATAAGAGCTACACTGGCTCGTGTGTCATCAACAGTATCGCCTTTATGTGTGAGTCGGGAAAACTGCGTGCAGGGTTTAGCTCGTTGCCTTTTACCTGTGAGACTTGTTTATTGGCGGGAAATGTATAGTAAAGTCTTGGGCGTGTTTCTATGTTATTGTTGTACTGTTCCGGCTGGTATTTGGACAATCTGAGGTGCCACGAAACCGTGATTCTAAGCATCATATGTAACTAACAAAAATAAAGAAGCACTGTTTGAAGTGTGTTTTCTTTTCATATATAAAGATATCACACGCACCGTTTAGTAGTATCCTTAAAAAAGAACTTTCTTCAAACACGCCGCAACGCATTTCATGGGCGAGCTGTACAGTACTTTTAAGACACAATGCTCCTCAGTTGAGATGCGTACTTATCTGAACTTTGCTACAGATATTCCACCAATAAAATTGCATGGTCACTGCTTGAAGTCCCATAGTAAACTTGAATCGGCGCGAACATTTCATGCTAGTTCAGTGCTTGGCTCGTTGAGGTGATGCGGCATTTGAAACTCGCTTCAGTGTCGCCCATATAACTCCGTCGCTTAGGAATTTCTAACGTGCATGTAGGCGGCACCCTTAAATGCAATGTTTTCTTTGGCTTTTCTTCGTTCAATATCAAGTAAGCTTTTACACCATTCGTTCTTAATTCATGATGATTACTGCATTTAAGATAAACTAAACTAAACTAAACTAAACTACTGTAAGTTTCATGTAACAGGTATCGTGAAAGCTTCCAACAAATCTTGCAAAGAACATTGTCACAAGGCGAACAGACTTTGAACCGTGCAGCGGAGAAGATGTAATCAGGGCTGCAACAGATTTTGCAAAACAGGGAAGCCAGAAAAAGTCAAGGAATCCTATAGTTGTCACTGAAAAATTAAAAATCCTGGGAAATTTGTTTTGCTGTTTAGAAATTGAAATGTGTTATAATGTGCAAACTTTGACAGTAATTTTATGAATGGAGATAAAGTAAACGGCTAAAATTTAAAAAAAATAGGCAACCAAAGTATATGATTTATTTATCATATCTGCAAATATTAGAATGGACGTACATGTCATGGTTTCCAATAAAGCACTCTGTGACGTCACAACAAATATAACTTTATCAATAATACCTTTAATGGAATGTGAGGGGACCAGAAGTGTTAACGACCGAAAACAACTTGCAATCATATGTTTTAACTGAAATTTTTTATCTGTATGTTTCATCTATTAATGTTAAACAGTAGCTCCTGTTAACTTAAATAGCTGTTGTTGTAAATTAGTAGATACGTCTGGTTCATTACTGACTGACTCTATCAAAACCGAGTAAATTCAATGGACGAAGTACAGCAGTAATAAAATATTTCACGATTGTAGCACATGAACTTATATATTGATTGGTCGCTGAACTATTGAAACCAGTTATATGACCTTGCAAGTCACGGGCCTCAGTTATACCTGAATATAAAGTCTTGTCAATTATATTTAGTGTTATAAGTACAGCCACGACTTTGTCGCGATAATATTGTTGCGCCATTTAGTTTAAGTACCTTATGTTCACGTCTGTACCTCTGCTTCAATGTTTATTGGCTGAGTGTGTGTGTGTGTGTGTGTGTGTGTGTGTGTGTGTGTGTGTGTAGAGACGGCTCATTTACTGCACCAATCAGAATGAGTTTACCGCGACACCACACCTGTGACTAGCCAGTAGAAGCCCAAGACGCTTCAAGTTAACACATCCAATCACTGAGCACGAAGCAGAGCTGCAGATGTGCGCGCAAGACAATGAAACAATTTGGCACAAAATCCTTTTCATGAAAAACTAACAAGTCTCTACTCATAAGTGTAAATTTTAACACTAAGTTATGAATTAAACGATAATTCCGACTTTGAACTAGACTAAGGTTAATTCTACTGCAGGTAGGAATGGAAATGTGTTTTCTTATGAGAGAGTTTGGCGCAGGGAACATTCCTGCCACTAGTTTCGCTGCTATCGCTACGGGGCCAGAAAAATACGAAACTGTAGTAAAATTAATTTTAAACGGGCTTGGAAGTAACAGAAGTAATTTAACTTAATTTTAAAGTGAAACTATACCAATTTCGCGTTTTTGATTTTCAGCTTTCTGTAACTTAAAATTCAAGAAAGTTCTGTGATTGGTCAATATACACCCATTAGCGATACTAGCGCTCAATTGTCCCTGTGTCAAACTTTAAACATTGATCTTTCTAGCCTGTAGTACAATTAACCTTAACGAGACTAACGGCTTTTGCTAAAATCTGCTTCCATTTTCAAATTCTTAGAATGTGTCTGGCAGATGTACATCTGAACCGCACTGTCGCGTATTTATTCACTATACCAAGTGTTTTATTTGTAAAATTGAACGATGTACACTCCTATACTGGAGTTTTTCTCTGCAATCAGCAAATAATGTGATATGTGCTCTGCGAAGTTCGTACCAACCAATAAAGTACCAGAGTATTAACGGTGCCACCAATCAGGTCAACGTCAAAGAATACCCCGGATGTACTGGGCACTGTTGCTGGGTACAGCACCTATCACAAGTCCTCTTCAAGTGCAACACGTCCTTGATCATGATCGTGGTCTCGAAGTAACATGTTAACACTCTAGACATTGAACAAGTGTTAAGTCATGACAGCCAACATGCTGAACGCGACATATCTGTAAGTAGCTGTAAACAACTGGATATTACAATAGCTATTTGCTGCACTTAGTTTCAGTCATGTCTACTTCCGCACAGAACTCACTTGGTGTACAAGCCAGTGTTTGTTGTTGTTTTGTAAGACCTGGTCTTACCGACACGCACCAACTTCCACAGTTGATATTATTTCTTATTTAATTTTGCTCGGTAATGTCACAGAGACAAATTTCCGGTGCTGTCAACCGTTCGTATGTAAATAAATGTCTAACACTATAATCAACCAACTGTATGGCTGTCTGGCATACTTATTTCTCTCAGCAATAATGTTTAGACCATTTGAATACACATTTTGAAAGAATAACAAATCTAGTATTTGACGCAGTCATATATTTTTCCCTGAAAGCAAAATTTTGTGTAATCAGATATATACTTGTTTCGCCATGCACGGACACACATACGGTCGATTGTAACAAAACAGTTCCTCTGTACATGCACGACGAGAACTAGAAATGAACGTATCCACTGAGCGGTAATTCGCTTTTTGCTTATTATTCGCGGAAAACAACATTCTCCACAAACAGGAAGTGTTCACAGTCGGTTGATCTTGAACCGGTTTATTCAACGAACAGTTCTTCGTGCGTCAACCTGTTTAAACATTTAAATTAATTTCTTACCACGGTGAAAATAAATGGATTGCAACAAGTTCTTTACGTCCCGCTGTACGAAACATTGTAGGCATAATGTGAACCACTTTTTCGTACCACCCTTGAGGTAATGTTTTCCTACACCGTAAATTTTTTCAAGAAAAAGCGTGCGAAGAAAATGTCACAGTTTTCAAATATAGTTAAATCTATTCCAGATAACTACGAAGACGGATGGAATAAATGTTTATGAGCAATGTGTTCTGTGTAAACAAAACCACCCATCTGAAATATTTTGTACTTTAACGATTATCTTCCTTCAATACTGGTTAAAAAAATTTAGTGTTACTGCAAACAATCCCAGTAAGGTTTTTAATAAATTGCTTATAAATAAACAAAAAACAATTTGTAACTAACAAAACTTGTTTGTAAATGCACATAAAAACATAAATATTTCTAGAGTTTTATATCGCCCATATTTTCTTTTAAATTTTTTTTTAAATATTTATTTTTAGTATTGTTCTGTAAAATATCTTTCTAAAATTTTGCAAACAAAGTTTTGGTAAATGTTATGTTTGCAAACCTTTCAGAAACTGAAACCTCTGGTATCACTTGACACCTCCTGCAGAGTTCTGAGCTAATAATATAAAATTAACAGAATGTTTTACCTGTGTCTGTGTCAGTGAGCGGACAATGAACAGTCGATGTGTTCTTGAGCACATAGATATGTATGAAGTACAACATACATGTCAGTGAAACAATGAATGTCCCGGGCTATCTAACACTTGTCTGGAGGGCTCTGACGTCAATTACTTGCTATCTATACACCCCCACCTCTGCTGACGATGCACATCAGTCAAATACCGTCTCAAATCATCATGTCGGAAGTCCGATCTAGCACAGAATAAGTACCTATACAGAAACTAATCGTCGAGGCAGTGCATTTCATGTAAGCGTACTAGGTTAGTGGTTGACGTCACAAACAGACAACTACGATTTTTGCGGAAATATTTTAGCACCATCTTGTTTCAACGTCTTGCGTGTACATCTGCAGCTATTCTTCGTGGTCTATGATTGGATATATTCAATACTCGGCATGTTGGAGTTGTGTGGTGTCGCAGTTACCTTGTTATGACTACTACAGTCTAATAAGTGACGCTTCTACACAAAGACGCGCTGCCAATAACCATGAAGCACAGCTGCAGATGTTCACGTAAGACACTGAGACAAAGTAGTACAAAGAAATTCTGGCGAAAATCAGAGACCTATATACACAAGTCAATGTGCACAGTCCCTGCTTCTGATTGGCTGCGGAGTGATGTAAAACGTCTGCTATTGGTTGGGCCTAGTTCTGTCGAGTTTACACAGTACATACGATCAGAGAAACAGTTCATACAATATCTTCACGGCTAGCTGCAGCCGTAAAACGTTTTGGAATGCTCTGTAGTTTACATGAGATAGCGTCTTAATAAACATTTTACCACATTGCAGTTACTCGTTGATATACGTATCAACCAATAAAAAACCAGAGGTGCAAATATTTTCAACGAATCACAGTAATATTACAACAAATATTACAGTGGAAGCGTTGTCTACTGAACGCTTGTTGAGCGCAGATTGCTAGAACGTTACTGGCGTGTGTAATACGTCCTCGAACATGGACTGAATGTGTGAACTAACTTAAGCACAAACATTACTTCTGAACCATTCGTATGGCAACTACTTCATACTATTACTACGCATTAAACAACATTTTTCTTTGCCACAAACTAGTGCGCATTGATACAGCTAAAACAGAATTTGCGACAACAAAGTTTCTCGTGCGTCAAAGAACAAGTTATTTGAATGCGTACGCAGCTGCTGATTGGCGAATCGCTGCCCGCCATGTTGCTGACTCCTGAGGCCTAGGTTGGCAAGATGTGAGATGAATAGTTAGTTTTACTAATTAATTCGTGAGTTCGTGCAGCAATTGTCTCACATAGTGATCTAAACTCACCTCTGAACAATGACATCTTTATACAGCAATAACACGAAAAAAATATTATATGACGGTTACGCATATTTTATATATTTTAAACACAGTCTATACATAGTTAACCAAATATTTCTTCTGCTCGCTACAAAAAAAACTACCACTAAAATATTGTGCTCACTAAAAATCATTTGTCTTTACTACTAAATAACTTGGCTGTCTCATACTAACCAATTCTTTATGTTATTGTGAAGTACCTGGCTGGTGCTCATTAATAACAGTATATATCGTAAACCAATATTTGTTTGTTTTATTTAATGCGCCCTCGATCATCTTCACGTCCTAGGTTGATGACACGTTGTTTGAAACGGGAAAGGAATCGGCCAGGGCTTAGTCTGGGGAACTTAAGGGCATTGTGACAAACACCGTTCAATTTTTGCACATCAAATAACACGCCATTTCTCCAAATAAAAAAATTAGGCCCAATAGTTTTTGCAAAATCACTCATCAAAGTCACGAAATGGCCATTACGGTGCAGCCAAAATAAAAAAAGTAAATAAATAATGAATTCAAAATTACGGGAACTGAAAGTCAGTGTATTAATGCATTTCATGACATGTTTGACAAAAGTTAGTTTTGACTATTTCGGTTGTAGCCAAAAGTAAAAAATATGCAAACATGTACTCATTTTCATCAATTTTTAAAAAATACAAAAATATGTCGCTTTGTATTTACAAAATTGTCTTGAAGTGACTCATACCATTAAGTATAGATATGAATTATTTTGTATCTGCAAGTTAATTATTTTTTATTATTTTGGCTACACCGCAACTGCCATTTTGTGAATTTGATAGGTGATAATGCTAAAACTATGGGACCTAATTTTTTTATTCGGGGAAATGACACGCTATCTGATGTGTAAAAGTTGAACAGTGTTTGGCACAAACATAAAATTTTGAATTTTTACGGCTCCAACGTCCTTAACCAATATTCGCCTGGTGTGACATTGGAAAACCCGGGAGAACGAAAACCAGATCGGCCGATCAGGAATAGAACCTGGATACTCTGGAGGCAATCACTTAACCATGTTCATAATTAGTAGAAGGCCGGAATATTAAATGTTGGCAACTTGCATCAGGACCTGTTGCTTGTCTCTACATGGCAACCCTAGCCTCTGTAGTGTGTCTATGTGCAACTATAGTGGAGTGTACACCTATACACAGACTAGGGTAGCCAATGAGAGACAGGCAGCATTGCCACATTATACACTCTGGCCATAATTTCACCTTTTAAAGGCTGCATATAAAGATCAAGACAAACTACAAGTGAATTATCTATATAGCCTAGACCACCACTAGAACGCCAGGATCACTGGTCTTTGTATCACCACTCATCACTGTCTTATTGGTCCTTACTATACCATACAAGACACGCCCACTATACTGTGCCACAATCATAACTGGTCATATCTAAGCAAAAGTTGACTATGTTCCAATTTTATAGCGAACTTCATTCGCACCTAGGTGTTTCTACCAGTTGTATCTCAAGTCTAAAGGCGAATGGCTACATAAAACTGACCGAATTCCTCTGGGATTGCTTTTGTCTGTGTTTTTTTTTTTTTTCATTCAACGCAAGTTGTTTGGTCAACAAAACATGAGCAATGGCGTATGTCTGTAAACCAATACGCTCTTATTGTAAGCTCCCACTGCAGCACACATTTAAAAATCTCGTATTATTACTGTTCCTATTTTAACAGAAGCGTAGTTCCTACAACAATTAGTTTTTCCTATTTGTGAAAGTTCTCTTCGAGTGTAGCTTGGTGGCTAACGTGTGCAGAGAGGTTGAACGAGTTAACTCGGTTGTTCAGGAACGAACCCAGCTAACCATTACGCATGTAAAACAGTTTCTCCACCATTACCTTAACGGCCGCATTACTTCCGTGTGACTGCTGTTCCGTGAAAATAACTGATCGCTATCTGTTCTCTCAAGCACACTCTTGCCTTATTAGTGAAGCAGGCCAGGTTACTTCGCCGCTGCAACTCAAGTACGCTGTAAGACGTTACTATAAAACATAACATATACTCTTATATAAACTGATGTCTTTAGCTGGATATACGTCATTCCTAGCTAGTGTTGCTGAGTTGCTGAACACCCACAGTTACATAGAAGGACTATTCACTTGAAAATATACACGCCAAGAAAGCCAGAAAGGGCCGTAGTCAAGAAACGTATATAATTTTAAAATAGTAATATACAGTTGGTATGCGGTGGAAACCAATAACCAAAAATGTAAAGTCAAAACAGACAGGGACCAAACAACTTTCACGAAAATGTTGACAACGAGAAGAACACAAATAAACACAGCTATATACAAATGATTGTAGACAAAACAGCAAGGAATATAACACAGACAATAATAGTAAGCTCTCTTCAACGACAACAGATGCGACCATTCGGTAACTGGTTGTCCTGTATCTAGGCACACGAACAATGTGAGTAACTCAGCAAAACACTTCAGTTTATAATGCAATCCCATAGTAAAAATCATTGGATCAACACACAATTACTGTGTGTCAGTATATACAGGACGTCCAGAAACGCCTGTACAAAAAGCACACCAAGCTAATCCTGGGTTAAATTAAAGACGAACATGTTAGAGATAAATTGTTGTACAGTAACATTTTACGTGCACAATTTGGCAACAGTGTGCGGAGTAAGTCTCCTCTTGGAGCTCCACGTCCAAGTAATATTTTTGTACGTCACGTCAAGTGAACGTAAAATCATGTTTGGACTGCTCGGATTCTGAACCTTCGCCGTAACACTAGGTCAGATCAGTGGTACGCCTAGGTAGATATCTGTGCAGCGCAATAGTGGACTTACACCGTGCAATGTTGCCACACACAACTTTGAAGACTGCTCATATTTTCTGTATATCGAGACTAGATAGAAGTGAGTCGCCCATATGCTACACTACGAGGACACCAACAATACTGGTGTATGTATTGTCACTTAACACCGTCCTTATTGGTCCACATCACACATGACACACCCACTGTCTGTACAGCTTTCATTTTTGAAGATAAGTTATTAAACGTGACAAATATTCCGCTTTTGAACCTCGTGACTTCAAGCCTGCCTGGAGTGGCTGGGTCACTAAGGCTGTGCTGTACAAAAAAACAAAGAAAAAATATTGAACTGGGGTCAGAGGGCAAACTTGTACCAGAGCGCTACGTATATAGGCATCCTTTCCCTGTTTCCCCTCGATCAATCTTCTTGTATTACAAAATACCGATACCAATCAATAACCTGAGGTCAGAGTGCTTTTACCGTAGGGAAAATTTGAAATTAACTTCTTGTTGTTAAAAGCCGCGCCGCTCTTCAGCGGATGGCTAGGTTCTATCTCTCTCTCTCTCTCTTCATCCTGGATGTAACCAGTCTTCGTGTTTTATGTTGAGACACTCATTCGCTGAAGATATTCCAGTTCTCCACGCTGCCCTTATTTGTACACGCTTAATTCTTCCCTGTGCGCGGCCATCGTTGAAGAATCTACGGTCGTTGTTAACTTACGACGTTTCAACGTTGTCAGACCTTCCCCGTCTGACTAATATACAGTACGTCAGTAAGCAAATACGTAGCTGGCGAAATAAAATTATGAAAAATGTATTGGATCAGTATTTGTATGACTAACTTCTAAACACTTTGTTATTTACATTATTATAGTAAGAATGAAAGGGCAGGGGGAACGGGATATCCCCTAGAAAACCCACCGACACAATCGGGAATCGAACTCGAATCGCCTTGACGGGAGGCGAGAAGTCTTTACCCCTCGACTACCGCGGCCCCTTCCTTGGTGGTAATTCGTGGAATTTACTATAAGCAATGTTTATAATTGGCTGATATTAATTTCGCGGAATATAGGGCTGTGTGTTTGCCGGATGTTATTAGCAATCTGGGGACACAAGTTAAGGCCATGCCTGGTAGTTTTGCAGTGATTTCGAAAATAATTTTTCCAAAATGAACTAATATCTCTATCACAAAATCGCTACATTGTTTTGTCACTAATACATCAAAGTTTCTATCTGAATTTTTCCGTTGCAATGAACGCAATGGCTTTTTAGATTCTTGCACCCAAAGTATCACATATTTTAGCATGAAAATGAGCGAAAATGGCACAAAATATTTTTTTTTTACTGGCAAACGACTCACTTTTTTTAAAGCCTACATATAATTGTGCATTGTATGACTTCACACGCTCTCAATTTTTTTCAACCCATTTGGTTGAAAATTTTTTGAGTTTTTTGCACCAACGTGAAAAAAACTACCGGGCGTGGCCTTAAGCACGCAGCACAGTATTTCTCTACGCGCAACACTAGAGCTAAAGTTTTCATTTGTGAGCGAATGTTACATGAGAAATATTGTGGCGGTATTTCAGTGCGATATCACTGTCGTGTCGTTGTTGGTGTATCGTTGTCGCCGTGTCTGTGTTATACCTGTATTTAAGTTATGAGTGCCTTCCAAGTGGCAACAAGTAGCGCTTCTGCACCGGCTGCTACTCTGTGATGTCAGAGGACAAGGCAGGGGTAAGTAAGTAGGGGGAGGGGAGGGTTGTGTACGAGCTAGGCGACACGAGCAAGCGTAGCTAGGCACAACGATGCGTGACCAACGATTATGTAAGTTACAAAGATAAGGCGTAATAAGAAATGCTACACGAGCTGCCATTGGTTCTACGTCGCGCGACTACACCAGTAACTCTTCCCCCCCCTTTCTCACCCCCTACGTACACCACTCTCTCCCCCTCGTTGCATGCTTCTCTGCTCATATGTTCACGAGTTCACAACATGTATGTTACAATAGTAAGCAACGATCTCCAACGTTTTCGATACTGTCAGGGTTTGAAAAGCGATCGTTACGTATCACTTCAAAGAGGCTAGACTGGAACATACCTTTATGTGTTCGTGACATTTCGTTTAGTATTACATTTTGTGTAAAGGGAGATACAATTGCCTATACGTTAAATGAGATGACCTTACACTTGTCAGGTAAATGTACGTATATTTAGGGAGAGGCATGTTACGCAAGTTCAATATCCTGCATGTTGTAATCCTCTGTGTTATGTAAACTAAAGCCCCGACTATTTGTCTGTTAACCGTTACTCATTGTAAAAACAGACAATGAACTAATATACGTGGCTTGAATACATACAGCACAGTGAATTCTCTCATAAAGGTCATTGAACGCGTGACATTTTCTTTATTTACTTATTTATTACTATCAAACCAGAAGATCAATACGAAGGCAAATGAACGCAATATTAACACTCGTGCTAAAACGACAGCTTGTTTAACTATTCCTGCCCACAAAACTCAGGTATATGGTAATGCCTTCACTGTTTCTGTTGCAAGAGCTTGGAATAATTTACCTGTGAATATCAGGAACTTGACAACACCAATCACCTTCAAGCGCCGTACGATCAAGCGTATCAAGACAATTCACAGCTGATTCCATCAATTCCAATCACCCACACATTTATAAAACCTTAACTTATTCGTTACTGCATTGCATATCGTGTCCTATAATTATGTGTATATTTCTCTATAGATTTTGTTGACTCAATTTTAAGTAAGATATTTTATTATGTAATATTGTGGTAGTGTCTCAGATTTGTAAACTTAGTCCTGTTATTGTTTGTTAATATAGCACATTATATTATGTGGTTTCTATCACTATCCTCAAACTATGAGTAAGAAGAATTGTTCTCTCGAATACTACAGATTGGGCAAGGTCCTTAAGCACACTTGTCTGTGTGTTACAACATCCCTACTCGTGAACCTAATCACAATCGCTGTTAGTGTTATGCAAGAATTTCTCGAGAACTATTCACCCCAAACGGTACTGCAGGTTTAGTCATTTCAATAAATCGTTTCAAGATTCGAGTTTTAAAAACATCAAGCAAATAAAAATGGCCGGACATTGTCATACAAATATAGGCTGAGTATGTGTGTAACCGCACTTAGTTCTAAGGTCTTCAATGTAGCCATAGTCATAGATTCTATGCACGCCCAGTAAATAATTTACCATCAGTTACGTAACAAATATTTGTAGCTGAAGCTAGCACTTTCATTGCTTGTAACTCCAGAACCTAACTGAGCCGTAGTTTAACAGTCTCGTCTGAAAACAACTGGACGACAGACAATATTGTTGACAAACTATAAACAAGCATCCTGTTACCTGTGTGAGGTAACAATGTCTGCTCTCACACAACATGCAGACTACTGAACCTAGAGAACGTGTACAGTGCAGTGGAGTCTAGCGTGCATTATTTCGTCCCTACCAATCAGACACAAAATACGTGGCCAGTCCATACTTCCGTGACGTCACTAACTGCCCTAGTACGCTTGTGTTTGTGTGTAGCGATAGGAAAACTTCTCTCATTTATTTGAAGGCGTTCAAATTCAAACTCATCGAAGTTTCAGTCTTAAAATACTTTGCAAACCAATGCGAGACATCCCAGAGTGGAAGGATACTATTCCGTTCTGGCGTATGCCGAGTATGACAGTCTACAATTGTGAAGCAGCAGCAGATGTAATTATATATTAGACTATAGACTCAAGCATGCTTATGGTTGTAAAGCCTACACTCTAAAATGACACTTTCGTTGCCACAACGAAATATTAATTTAAATGTGAACCCTGCAAGGTAACTTGCCGCAACAGAAATTTTTGTTTAAAAGTTACAGAAATTGTTAAAAAGTATTGTGTTATTATTAAACTAGTTGACGTGAAGTATTTGTAATAGAGATAATTGCGGTATTTTTTAAAGAAAAGCTACATGCTAAAAAAATATTACTTTTTTCACAAAGAAACTTGCATTATTTTCAAAGAATACTTAAGTAAAAGTTACACAAAACATAAGCTTTCGACGTTTACTTTGCTGTAAGCCAAGATTACTTTACCGCAAACAAACGGTGTTGTGTTACAGGAAATGTTTGTCACACCAACCTCACGGTCTGTAGTAGTTTCAAAACAACGCCACGCCATGCGGCTTCTGTACGCCGGCTTGTTCTACGACTTAATGAAGTGAGATAAAGACTTTAGCGCCGCAGTTGTCCTTGAGGGCAGGAGGTGGCGCCGAGCTGGTCTCTGACACGCCCACATGAGCTGACAACAATGAGGAAGACGACACATCAAAGACCTCGCCGCCAAGCCGGTACCTATCGCGACCAATTGTCTAGTTTCCGTAGTTTAACTAACGGCAGCTCGCAAGACTCAAGCATCAGCACGCCTTAGTAGGTAGGCCACATTGTATGACACTCGCCTGGAAGGTAGGCAGCTCTGTACTACACTCTAACAGACTGTCACTGGCATAATTCTGGAATCACAAGAGCGTGACAGACGCGAAGTGAATAAAATAATTTGTCTGCCAATCAGATAACGTCACTGAAGCCTCGACACTGATTGGCTGAGAAGTTATTTTTGTCTTGTCGAACCATTCGCGTTGCGTCCGTCGTGATTCCAGCATAATTGAGGAGTCATCTTTGAAAACCTAACATGTACAGTACAAAATATCAAAGTGTACAAGAAATCGAAAATCTGATATTCTATCGAGAGTAAAATGTGGCATATTTATTATTGTATGTAATTTTAACTTTCATATTATAGATCCATATAATACATTACATTTCGTTCGTTACTAAAGAAAATTTTGGTCCTGTCTAGTTCAGAATGAACGTTATGGTTTCGGTTATGTCTATTGTTTACATTTTCTTTCTCGCCTAATAGTGACTCTTAACCTCTATCAGACACTCAACCTTGCTCTCGAGCAGTATAAGTGAGTAGTTTATTGAGGGTATGTAATGTTAATATTCGAACACCGGCGAATTTCATTCGGTTTACGTTTCGAAAACTTGAACCTTAAATTTTGACTGATCTATCCCCACCCTCGTGACTTTTTGGAAGCAACCACAATATTACGAGGTAGGTTATTGTCTGTACAAATCTCTGCACAAGAACCTAGCGTCTAATTGGCTGTTGCTCGCCATGGGAGATTCCCTATTGGCAGAGCCTCAATGGAAAGTGTTCGCACGTGGTTGCTGATTTGCCAGTGACATCCTGCCTGCCATACTGCTGACTGCTCGTGTAGTGAGTTTAGCAGACGAGTGGTAGCTGCTCTTCTGTAGTCTTACTTACTCTGTGACCAATGCTCAAACGTCAGTTCACTGGAATTTGGCCGGACCGTGGTGCCCCGAGGCGCTAACATATTCGTGACGATCCAACAGTTGTGTCAACAAGGAGATTGATGAATATCTTCTTCAAAGACGTTTAGTTCC
>PNEQ01023832.1:0-29744 GCA_003012365.1 Medauroidea extradentata | reverse complement strand
CGGCCTCCCCGTTTTTTTCGAACGTAACGTATTTTCGAAAGCTCCGAGAAGCCTTGCAGGTTCAAGAAAGGATTTCTCCCAGGATTTTAAGGTTGGAGCCTACCTGTTGGCATTGAACATTTCTGCGATTACTGTGGAATCGATGGTTGTATGCTAAAAAAGTACCGATTTCCCTCCGTTCTATAAAGAGCATATCAAAGCAAGGGTACTGAGGGGAAATCTCTCTTTTTTCTGAACTTTTATTTTTCTAGACTGGTGCAATAAATACCGCTTTTTCGTGGGAATCTAGTCCCGCTCAGAGATCCCATGATTATAAAAAAAACGGCGTTGTTCGAATATTCGCCAAAACAAACCAGCCATATTTTACGCAAATCTGATTAGTTTGACGGTGTACCACGAAGGAAGGATACGCGAAATAACATCGAACATTGTTATTCAAGGAACTTTCTAACGTTTACGGAAGCAGGGTTACACATTGGTTTATGCATTTCAATAAAGCCTCAACCGAAATGTTGGAAGAGAGAATGTTTTAAAATCGTCAGACCTAACAAAGAGAAAGAAACGAGATAAGTATCTAAGTAAGATGTGGAGGAACAAAAGAACGCGATACGAAGAAGCACTATGAGAAATGGTTCGCTATATTATGAGCAATTTAATACACTGTACAAAAACTTATATTTTCATACTAAAGCTTATTCTCAGGTTTTGTGAAACGTAGAGTTTTTGGAGCTGGCTGATCCTTTAATTGATTCGATAATTTAAGAAATGGCTCAATTTCTTGATAATAAGTTTAATAGAAATTACAAACCACTCTTTTACTCACCAATGACGCATTAGTTTAATGTCACCGGTTTATAATATTCCTTTAGAGGACTATAAACTGCCAGTTGCTAAAATGGGACGTAACATGAAATACACAGCTGTAAGACATATTTTATTTAAATAACTGAATTGAGTCCAGGCAATGATTACTATGTTGAACGTGAAGATAAATTGTCTACTTTAAGGGCGCCGCCTACCCGAGCGTGAGAGGCTCAAAAGCGACGGAGCAGTAAGGTCGACCTTGAAGCGCGCATCACATGCCGCGTCGCCTCAACGAGCCAAGCGCTGAACTAGCGTGCAAGGTTCCCGCCGAACGGTTTTTACTATGGGACATTAACTGGTGGCCATATAATATTATTGGTGGAAAGTCAACAACTAAGTTCAGTGCAGGTCGCAATCTGAGTTTCACATACATCCGGTTAGTACATTCTGAAGTGCTGAAGTCTGGAAAGACTGTTTTTAGCCATGTTGGAGGGCTTAGAAACAGTGTTTTCATTGAGCGTGGAGTCTTAACAATGAGGTTCCGACCTTGTCTGAAGTTTGTTTTCTTTTCGTACGTTGGCACAATGGGTTCACGTGGAATAATTTCGTAGATAAAACCTGTTTACGAATTCGCTGCAACGCATTTGAAGCATGGGATAGGCGGTGCGCGCAACGGAAAGACGTTGTATTCGCATTAGGGAGGACCCGGGTTCGACACTCGCCTCCGGCGGTCTTGATTTAGGTCTTCCATGGTTTTCCTAAATCGTTCCAGGAGAATGCTGGGATGATAACTTAACAAAGACCATGGCCGATTCCTCTCCCAGCTGCTGTCATTGTACCAAGTCGTGTCCCGTCTATAACGACCTCGCTGTAGACGAGACGTAAATCCCACTCACCTTACCTTACCTAAGGTTGACATTTTGCTACGGAACCAATATACCAAAGTAGAGATTATTGTAGTAAATAATATTCTACAATACACACATGTAGGCCTTCACAAGGGTCGTGATACGTACTGGTACATTCTGGTCTAGTACAGTGCTGGTTGTTATTTTCCTGTTATGAAACATTTCACACGTGGACGAGACTGCACAGTTTTGTATGTAAAATCATTCAAACATGTCGTGTAATGTTTCGTGATAGATTTCTATTCGATTGTTATTACTATTTTGGATCATTCGAAATGTCATTACTTAAGAGGGCGTGGTACATAATTCAACGCTTAAAGCATTACTCTATAACTGTAGGTTTCTTGAAGCCAATTTGTGAAAGTTAAACAATAGCAATCCTAGACAATAACCAACATTTTAAACAAAATTGTTTCTAGCGTTACGAACTTCTGAGGCACAATCTCTGACGCCGGAACCTCGTATATTTAACTGCGGCGCAAGAGATGACGCGTAACGAATTAGTAATTCTGGATAAATATTTACTCATAAAGTTGGCAAATACGATTATCTAGGATTTTTATTGAGTATTTTATCCATATTGGCTTCGAAAAAAGCATATAAACCATTTGATATTTTCAGCGTTTATTTATCTACCACGCACTCTTAAGTATTCATTTATTGTGTAATTATCTACTAACGTTATTTGACACTAGAGAACAACAAGTTCAGGTAAAATAAGTAGTTTGTAACTGTACACGTTTGAAATAAATTGAATAATGGGAACCTGATTTTAAATACATGGACATATATATGAAAATCGTTTTGAATACAGGAAATAATACGTACAAACTTGGTCCCGGTGAGATTCTTCCTCGCAGACGACGCATGGAAAAGAATCAGCCGTTACAAAATAAACATAATGGAAATGTTCGGCGCTCGGATCCCGAGATTAATGAACAACAATGGCGGTCCGCCATCAGTTTGAAATTATTCCAGCGTATAACCGCCGTGCGGCGCGGCCGTTGATGTATGCGCGATGCCGCGGCACGATTGGTCCGCACCCCTTCCCCGCGCGAATATCAAATGAACCAATGGGATAAAAAGAGTTTTTTAACTATTCAGTCGCCCCGACCTCCCCATTGAGGGCGGCCCCACCCCTCAGACCCGCGTGTCAACTCCGCTCACCCTTAACTACTTCTTTTTTTGTTGCGTGACTTTGCGATGCGAAAGGGGGTTGTTTAGCGAAGAAGGGGGTACGCCAGGGAAGGTACAGGGGGTTGTTTGAAAAGAGGAAGGTCGCGTTCGTCGTCTGTGCGTGAACGCGTGTGTGTATATATATGATTTGTAGGACCGGGGACAAAGACTTGAAATGTGGAAGGAACTGTAAGAAGGGTGGGGAAGGGGGTGAGGAATATTTCTTAAGTCTCTTTTCACCCTTTCCGTCCCCGAGGTATTCGTCTTACATCCTCCCTCTGGCGCGCGTGTGCGTTTCTCCCCCCCCCCCTCCACAACCTTCCTTCTCGCGACACGCAGGTGTGTTGTGCGGGTCGCGTGGATTGTGCGTGAGGACTAATGGCGGCTCCTAGGAGACGCACATCCTTGCTTCTACCCGACACTGTTTTGTTCCGTCCTGCACGTGTGTGTGCTTGAGATTCTTGCCCCATTCAACTGAGTCGTTTAACCAGACACTCGCTCCTTCTTACCCCGTGGCTGCTCTCCTGAGATTCAAGATGGCTGCTGCCGTGGCCGTGGCTACTGCTCGTCACGGGTTCAGTCCTTGTTTGGTTCATTATTTGATATCCCGCGACAAATATACTCTAATATGCCTGCCTGTAAAACTGGCAACCGTGTAGTTTAACATGGAGGTCAATGTTGGCTTTAACCACGGCCGTAGAAGGACAGGTCTGGACACTCGCCCTGGATATTTCACCCCCTTGTTGTTTGGCTGCAGTTCACCAAGGTACCGAGAATGTTGTGTTTTATTGGCGCTTCAGTTAGGCTGGTCGGAATAAACTCCGCCCACTTCCTTTCCGCTAGGATAAACAATTTATCAAAACTTTTTTTTTTTTTTTCAATTTATGAAATATTTTCTTCGCTCACAAATTTAAGAAAAGGCTCCAGCAGTCTTTATTTACTTTATAAATTTAACAATGCATAAAAGTGGACGGAGTTTGAGTCCGACTGCCCGGAACTGTCAAACAAAGGGGTCAGGCAAGATACATTGGTTGTTAGGCGAGTGTCCAGACCTGTTCTTCTACGACCGTGGCTTTAACTATTTCTCAGTGGTTCACTTACAGAAATAGACTACTCATTTAAACATGAACTATTCTCAGTGAAATAACTGGTGGAATACTACCATATCAGGTACATACCCATTTTTTAATACTACAATTAAATACCTGAAACGTAAATTTGCAAAAAGTATTTCGTATTAAAAGTCAGCTAAATATTTTTAGGTAAATGCCATCTATCGCAATGTTTCTTAAGAAATAGTACGTAAACACATTTTGTTCGAAAGATTTTATTAATCGAGACGTAAGTTATTTTACTATGATTCCTGTTTAGCACCGTGACCGAGAGTGTTAGAAAGAGACCTTAACAGCTAACCTCTCCTATGGTTATTATCCTTGTGTCCTTGTAAGGACACTATATCATTTGACTTCGCCAGTTGGTAGATGTTATGCATATGTAGACCATACGTCTATTTTAAGTTATCAGAAAACATGCTGTAAGTTTTTAGAATTTTTAACAGTATTACAAAAAGTATATTAGTCCTGTAAATCCAATATTCATAACCACAGGATAAACGAGTAAAGTTACTTTTCGTAATACAGTTTCAAAGCAGAAACATATTTCATACCGAACTAGAAATTAGTGCGTGGTCTGTTCAAACATAGCACCGTCCAGTTGTGACAATGTTGCTGTGGCGCCATGTTGTATGTTTCGCACTTTCTGCTTCATGACAAATTCAGACACTGACATAGCCTTCAGCTAAATTGTTGGAAATATGAGCACGTGTTAATTATTTCCCCGAGAAACCTATTTCTTTAAACTTCTGGAACTAAAAGTTTGTCCATTTTAATGAGTCATATGTGAAGTCCACACCATACACTGACCTATGCATACTCCAGCCCCGTATATTCATTCATTGTGTGTTGTTCCAGTGAGTATCAGCTAGTTGACTAATGGTAGGAGCTTTGATATGTATAGTACAGTGAATTATAACATGCAGGTCATTGAACTCGTGTAATATTCTTTTCCTCCGTCTTCACCATCGAGTGTACAGTTTCACTCCTCATTTAGCTGCGACGTATGTCAGGATGATTGTTAAGGTTATACGTGAAGTTAAGAAACCACGTGACTGACCTAAAATGAATAACTTCTGTCTACAACATTGGCGCGTGTGATAAGTCTACGCCATGTCATAAACTTATCCTGCTGCACTTGTAAGAATCTGCAGGGATTTTAAACATGTTCGTGATGTACCCACCGCTATATCTATTAACAGTAGTTTTGAAACTATTTGTCAGATTTCACATTCATTTTTAATAAAGTATCTAGAGCTACGAGTTTGGCACGAAATTATTTTTGCTCTAGTTTGTTTGAATGTCTTACGTGTACATCTTCAGCTCAGCTCGTGTTTATTGGCAGAGTGTCTTTGTTCAGCCATATCTCTCATTTGACTGCACCAATAACAACACAGTTATTGTGACACTATACATCTGTGATATGCCAATAGATCTCCAAGATAAGTGAGAGATACGGCATGCAGTAACTGACCTTGAAGCACAGCTGCAGATGTGCACATACGGCGTTGTATGGTGCAAACGTTTTTCACCATGTATCATGACTTTATTTATATCAATGTATGAAACACGTGCTAACTATAAACGCAGAAATTCCGTGGGCTCGACATGCCAGCTAAACCCCACAGCTTTGTGCAGTACATTCCGTGCTCAGCTAAGTTGTTTACCATCTGCTGCACCAGTGAGTGGTCAGTCCAGTACCTGACAATGTTGCGTCACTGTTTTTATTCTGGTTTGTCATTGGTTCAGATCCTCAATGTCGAGTTTCATAAACAGTCATCTTATTACGATATTAACTCACGTGTAGGCCTACATGAGTATAAAATATAACGTCGACATAGTTGACTCGGCGAAATTTTCTGTTTATAACGATATATTTAGCAACAAACGTAATCTTGCTGTGAGATCTGTTAAAATATTTGTGTGCCTTTCCAACTAATTTGTTAAACTTGTTTAAAAATAATAATGTTTTAAGGACATGGTATATAAGTAAAACTATTGTATTGGATTGAAACTTTCCGTTAGTTATACGCATAATATTTTCACTTGTAGTTTTATTTGTTTCGGCCAGCGTGGTATGACCTATAGTAGTGTGGAACATTGTGAATATTGTATGATAAAGGAACTTTTTTTATTTGGAACTCATCCTGAAATTTTTTATATAACTACTCCACATCCAGGCACCATTACTCTATCTATTCAACAGAATTTCGTTCAAGAAATGTTTTGTGCAAAACTCTTCTTTTCAAAGGATTTTTATTTTTCCCGGCTGCAACATCCATGTAACAGCCAGGAAAAGTAGAAGCTTCCCTCAGCATCGTAGTATTCCTCACTTCTGCAGTGTTTCTACAGGTTCAAGGATTAAGGATTCCGTCAAGGCAAGTCGTCAATTGTCCGTGTTATAATTTCATTAACAAGATACGCCGTAAAAATATAATTTGTAAATTTTTCACACCAAAGTATACAAGTGTTAGAAAAGTAGGTATGACAGAATTGTTCCCCACACATCACTCGTACCGATAATACATATTTGTAGGAAACAGTAAAATGTATTCTCATGTTATCATAATTGTATAGTAACAACGCTCAACAGTTGCTAGGGTGGTCACATCTTATTGACTAGAACTTTTGCGGTGTTGGGTTTTGTGAACATTTCATGTTGCCTTGCCGAGCAGTACACCCTAAGAAACATAAAATGTCCTCTTTCTGCAATCACTGAATGCCAGCAATGCTTACATTCAGCTAGTATTGAAGATGTATTTTTTCGCCATGACATGAAATCATGTATGTTTAGAAAATGTCACGTGGCTAACCCATGTTACAATTAGAATATTTTAACACAATCCATGGTCGTAACAGTTGGGAATTGAAATTTTGACCAAATAATCTAAAAAATTGTAATTAGTTCTTGATATTGCGGCGATTACAAGAAATACTTCAGTTAAAATTTACAATTGAGATAAAATAATTTCAGTTTATTCCCCTATGATTGAGTATTTTCACCAACATACAGTAATGTTATGTCACAATACTGATTTTCGCTTAAACAACGTTATGAGTTGGCGAAGATAACGAAACGCTCAAACTTACTATTGAAAAATAAAACGGTTTTGGAAATCAGTAAGGAAATAATACAAACAACAATCCTGCATAATGATATATGCCAACTTCATTAACAAACATTGACCTATAATGATGTAAGTTATTTATTAAGTGGGACTTCTTGCGCCGCAATTAAATTTACGAGACTTCAGCGTCAGAGATTGTTCTTTAGATATACGTTACTAGACAAACATTTTTGCTTAGAAACGTGGCTAAAGCTGGTGTTTAGGGTTGTTGTTTATATGAATTTTACAAATTGTCTTGGAGAAACCAACAATTTTAAACTGATACATTTATCACTGAAGCACTGACTGTGTCCTGGGAAAGGACTGTCGGCTCATTGCAAACGTAATTATTCTAATTTTTTTTTTTTATTTGTACGAAATGTGGTTTGTTTTATAGACGTATACGTGACTATTATTTACAGTAGTAACAATTTTCAAGATTTCGTAGTTTGTGTATAGTGGTGTGTGAATGCCCAAATTCAAAAACTGTTTCATATAAAAATGGTAACCAACAGACTTTCAGAAATGAAATAATTTAGACTGAAGAATAGTGTCCGGGGCTGGCCAAGGCACATATCAATATCGCATTGAATATTGTTTGCATTTGAGAACATTTGCTGGATTTGAATTTTAAAATTTCCAATTTTTTTTTAATACAATAATGTGGCTATTTTATACAACTCTTGACGTAACAAATGGCACTGATGTTCAGTGTGAATTATTTCATTTATGTTAGTTGTTTTCCGTTCTTGTATAACGATTCGTAAAAATGTGAGCTATGAAAGCTAGAAAATTGTCTGTGCTACAAAAAATGGTCACAGTGTATGTAACTAATACAAACTACATCTAGTACAAATATAAAATTACTAAAACACTTAAAATGTTGCAAGGATCTCTCCTGTAAGCATAGTTACTGTGGTTAGTTGCCACGTCCTTACAGACGGTCGTCATTAGCAGACAACCCCTGCTTGCCTTCCCCCTCCCCCTTGCTTCCCTCACAACCCCGCGATTCGCCGCGCGCCAGGCCTGCCACGCTCCGCGGTGTAACATTCCCTACTCGCCATTGTGAGTATCGCGAGGTCGCTTTGTGCGCGCACCAACCCTTTCACAAGGTATGTATGTATTCCCCCCCCCCCCACATCACCCCCAGGCGACTCAAGCTACCATTGGACGCCGGCGGGGAAAGCGTGCACCTTCCACCCCCCTCAACCCTTCGTCAAATCCTTTTTTCCCTTCCACTCCGCGCATACATACATATACACACACGCGCGCGCGCACATTTTTTTATGTTTGATATGGAGGAGGGTTGGAGGGTTTGTTAGGTCGTGTGGAAGGGAGAGAGAAGGAAGGAAGGGGTTGGAAGTTTTTAAAGCGCACGCGTGGAACGCTACCTACCCCCTTCCCCTCCCCTCGCCAGCCCTCTAGAGACCAACCCCTTTCTATTTCTGTCTCCTTCCTCGTTACGTTCACGCCTCGCTCGTCGCCATCTGGGCGTCTTGTGTGGCAACACTGTGAGGCAGCACCACTTACAACTAACTGCCTCTGACAATTAAGGCCTCTGACACAACTATATGTTGCTAATGTTGTTGTTACAGTGGCCGTCTACGCGGGCCGCCGAGCGGTGTGGTAAGCTTCGGCTGTTAGCAGATTGTTTGATAACAGCTCATCGCACATGAGTGATGTCTGTTCACTAATAGCTGTTAAATAACGTTAAACGTGTGTATTCCCATTTCTAGTTCACATTTTTCAATACAACATATTTTCTAGCGGCCGAATATGACGGAAATGAGTGTATTTGCGATATTTTTTAGGTATGAAAATCTTGACGATGAACAGGTATAGACGTCTACAATTCACCTTCGTCTTTAATAATACGCCGTTGTTAGGGTCACAACTGAACGAGGCACATTGTCATTGAGAAGACAGAACGCTAGTTAGTGACTTGCGCCTAAAGGCTAGTGTGAGGTGTTGTGCACGTGGTGTGTCATCCTTATAGCTTCAACACTTCTAAAACTCGAACACGCAACATATGTTCACTTGTGCGGCCATATAAATACCTACTTGGTGTGCGAAGCGATGGTCGCCACGTAGATATACGTTATAACATAATACACTTCAGACCCAAGTATTGGTGTTATCTTTGGTGTTTGAGGAAAGTAGTGAGGCTTCGTAATGTTTTATATTAACATTAAAAATAACTTAAATGCATACTTTAATTTGGTAGTTCTTAAAAGATTAACATTTTCAACTTAACTCGAACGCCAACAACAACCGGAAATTAAAGTTGAAGTACTTTCGTGACCAACTGCAACCGTTGCAACCAAACTGCAACCACCAACAAGCAACTCTGACATTCCTCCTTTGATAACCTTGTCCTTCAAATGTTGACAACAGCAACCACGCCAGATACATTACGCTCTGGTGTCTGTATTCTGCTGTAATAAGTAGATACGGGAACAATTCGCGGTTTCCCTGACGTATAGGCTAGCCTTCAAGAATATATGTGACCTCAAGCAGACAATGTCTCCTCACTGGCTGCTCGCTGACACTGTGAAACAACACGATTTAACAGTTTCAACCTCCATTTACTCGCGTCTCTATTATTGGCTCAACGTTCTGCAGGAGGAGTCAAATAAAGCAAGAGCCAATAGGGAAAGTGACAAGGACTTGTATGTGTTCCAGTTCTCGCATGCGTCCTACAGGAAACGCGAATATTTCATGTATCTAGTATTAAGGCTCGGTTTCAGCCGCCAAATTAGATTTTTATTATTTTTCGCTTTTTTTTTTTTTTTTTTGGAATTCTGAAAAGAAAAATGTTAAATCGGCGACTAAACCTCAAATTCTACTTACCTTGAGCTACAATAGAAGCATGGCAATAGACCTAGTAATGTATAGTTAGGTCGCAATTTGTCAAGCAAATTATTAGTATAAAATATTTGTCACACACACTGCGGCGTTATTATAAGTCAACAGCTAAATCGCGCAAGGTCTGTACTGTAGCGAAACGTTAATAGAATTTGAGGTATAATCGCATATTTAACATTTCTCTTCTTAAAACATGTGTAATTTTACGTACCCTAAAACTATAGACTTGCAAATGTCGCGTTGCTATGTGTCATCAGCCTGGACTTCAAGCCACTGTATTATCCCCTAGCTGCGACTGTTGTTCTTTGAAGAGCTTGTTCAGGCAAGGATGTAAGGCCGACTATCGTGTAATACAGCCGCACAAATATACGAGGAACCGACCAAATAATGTCGAGGTCACTGAGTGTGTTGCTGAATATAGGCCAGTGAAATCTAGCCTATCACCAAGCAACACTGCGAAGTTTGCATATCTATCACTTGTCGGTGCCTAAATAATACAGTACATTGTCGCAGACATTAGACAGTAAAACGTATTCTTTACAACTGAGAAATATTTTTCTTTAAGAATGTTTAGCTTGCGATTAAGAAATATAGCCTTACTCTTTGAAAACATTAGTTTATATGTAGCAAAGTTAAATTTTTTAAAACACAAAGCTTGTGTTGAAAATACAACTAACGTATTATCTCTAACAGTAACACAAATATTGCAACCAATATTGTAACTTCTACACAAACATGTTCTTTGCGGCAAAGTTACTTTTCATTGATTCATTTTTAAACAAAATTTTTCTTTGCAGCGACAAACATTTTGAAGGTATCATCACAGTCAAGTAAAACACACAAACAAATATTTTGTTACAGCAAAGCAAGTGTTTTCATAGTGTATGTTAATGCAAGAACGCAGGTACTGTCGTCCCTTAACATTCTCGTTGTTTGTTAATGCAGTTGTTATTACACAACTTGAGAAATGTATGTCCTGAGAAGTACATGTTTGTGCTATCACTAAGGTTCTCGGTGCTGGCTGTAAGGAGTGTATATGCTGACTTGTTACATACATTGCTGTCAAATGTGAAACATTTGTGCTACAACAACAGTGTTATATACTGAAAGTCAACTGAGTTTAATTGTAGTTCGTTTATAGTAGTTTATATATGCGGCCATGGTTTTTGTTGTTCTGCAGTAAGCCGTCGATACATGGACATACTCAGGATTATGTATTAAGCCGCATGAATGTTGTTGCAGCGGGCCACATGTATACTTTTCTATACGAAATCCCTCAACTTATTGCCAATATTTTTAATTACGAACGGTTGAAGCAATGCTTGCATAATTTTAAAAATACAACACGATTATTAGAAACATGATTTTTGAGCCCCTGAAAATTGCTATAAACGGATTTTCAGACTGCTGTTACTACAAAAATACCGCCCGTGTTCGAAAATCATAACACTAGAAGCATGCGTTGGACTTTACTACAAACTTTCCTCGATAAAACTGTATGATCATCACTTACAATGCAATAGAAGTAATAGTAAAACTAAAACATTGCAATCCAATTTAAAGTGTCCCGAATAGAAGCGAAGTAGTTACCGTCGAGTGTGGCAAAATGAATCTTATCTCTCATCTGTCCCCGCATTTCAAACGTGGAAAATTACGTCCGATCTATAGGCCTCTTAAAGGATTAAGCTAATATTTCACGATACTTGATATTGTGCAAACTTCTACGAGACCTGTCACACAAGCTGGTACACTGACTTATATACAAGCAATGATGGATGAGTTCCACAGCACGACAGCAACTTGTGTAAGTCACACGAAGTGAAATTATCCATACTATATATTTATTTCTCAAGTAAAATATGTGCCTCAGAAATAAACGTACAAAGAATGCGGAATGTTTGTGTTCAAACCCTCGCTTCATAATTTGACGAATACTTGTAATTCACTTGATCCCGCGGTGTAATACAGATACAGGCACACATTGTTTGCGTTAATGTTTTCCGTTCATTGAGTATGTTACTCCAGCTACACCCGGATAATGTTCGAAGAATATAGCTATGCCTAAGTTAGACTTTGTCATGTTCAAAAATCGTTTGTATTAATATAAGGCAGGTACGTGTGTGTCACTGCTGTGATGTGAAACTGCAGTATGATTGGTCAGTTTTGAATGTATATGTGGTAAATATATCAGAATACATGATTGGTCGTAATACCGACGCAGGTATGAGACTCGCCATGCCAGCCAGTTGAAGCCAAGATGGCTGACGTATTGGTTGATATAATAACGGCAGTTTCACAAGGTACGAAGTACAGTGTCATCTAGTGTCCCGTCAAGGTCCTTATCTATAAAACCAGTCACCAAGCAGTTCAAATGAATTACCAGTGTTTAAATAATTTAATTATATATTGATATCATTTTCAGAAAACTGTTACCAACGAAGTGTTCTGCGTGAAATTTCTTGACAAATATTACTGCATAAAGAACACTTTCTTTAATTATTCGGCATATTTCTTTATAAAATATGTTGGCTGGAGGAGACAGCCAAGCTTCTGATCAACCATTTAGGGATATTAATTCATAGGCCAATGAAGATGATTGCAGCAGCCCTAGTTAATTTTAAATATCGAATTACAAATATTTAACTAAGTTTCTGAAAGGGCATTATTCTCGCAGAAATTTTCCATAAAATATTTTTAAATAAATAATTTATTGGTTCATTGAGAAGTGCTTCGTTTTAACATTTAGACGATATTGCTCACTGAAACACCGTGTATCCAAGCTTGCTAGATAGACAAGGGCCTTAGCCGTGCTCCAATCAGCCACCGATCCTGCGTATATTACCACACGCCAATGGCAACGTCCCTGTGCTCCAGTTGTAATCTTGGAAATTCTTCGAAGCTTCTGTACCCTCCCTTCCGTCTATTTTCCCCTTCTTTGATTCGTTTATTATTTCCATGCTGCCTCAGACACCGCCAGTCACAACATTCTTATCTCGGACCTCCCGCAAGAAAGAAACACAAATGTGCTGTCCCGTACACTCTCCCAGTTCCTTGCATCGTTTCTTCTCATCCCTCCTCCTTCCCTCTTCACCTCCCTCACCTATCCTTCCTCGGCCAGAGTGCATCAGTCCATACCTCCCCTCCCGCCCCTACCTCATTCCAGCTCTGTCAAAGTAAATGCCATTCAACGTTTCATTGAATAAGAAAAGAGGGAAATCACAGAACGCAACGACCTTTCTTCGTCGTCCCCGCAATTTACTTACAGCGCCGAATTGAATTGTGGAACGGAATAAAATAAAAAAAGAAAGAGAGAATAAAAGGAGGAGAGAGAGATGGAAGTGGGAAAGGCGGCAGAAGGAAATAAAAAGCCCGTGGAGGTGGAGTAGGGGGACGGACATCTTCAAAAGAATTCCCTATCTCTTTCTCTCAGACCGAGTTTTTAAGGGAAAGGAGGTAAAAAAGGAAGCGGTGAAAAAGACCCCTTCCTCCAAACCTCACCCCTTGCCATTCTGGTGTGTGTGTGTGTAAAGAGGCCGGGGGGGTGAGTCTGGACTCTTTATTCGGCGTGTGGTATCTCGTCCATATGCAGTGGACAAGGGGTGCGGCCAGAGGATATGATTACCCCGAGGGTAGGACGATATAACCAGGCCCTCTGTGCTCTGTACAGTTGTACACAGTGGCCGCAGTACAGCACTGTACACAGTGAGTGCAATACTTCCAGAGCTCTACACAGGGTGACTGCCCATCTGGAATATATAGGAAATCACTCATATGCAAGGAACTCGGAAGCTGACTTGGTACTATAGCTAACTGTTCCAAGTACAGTGTAGACTGCTGATGTTTCAGAATAACGTAATGTATGACGTTAGCTGTACAGACCAAGACTCAGTGAACAATGAACTCAGTTTCTTACACGTGGCTTGTATGATTCCATTAATTTTCTGTATCTCTGGTCTGTAGATACTTCACTCGGTTGTCGTCGACCATCAAGCACATATTTCACTGGTTGTGGTAACTAAAGTTACATGCAGCCTCGACAAGTGTAATTTCAAATCATAATAGTTATGTGTTGCAGTAAATTAATGTATAAATCAGTGTATGTCTTAGCGGGTCCAATGTCAGGTAATTCAATAGTGAGTTGTGTACCTGCATAGAAGCATGCGATGTTAACAATGCACAAATCAGAGAATTCTTAAAGAAATTCTGAATAAAAAATGTAATGGGGCCTGTTCTAAAGTTATTGTTTAAAAAAATTATAAATTGTATTATTATCGATGATTTCCAACAATATAAAGTAAGCCTAATCTTAATCTGCGAAAATGTGTGATACATACGATCTACCAGGGAAATATTTAATTAATCACATAAATCAGGGAATTGTCAGGGAATTTTAAAACGAATGTAGAGTTGCAACCGACTATACTGAAAACGCGTGATTGATGTGTTTGCTTCCTAAAGTACAAATTTTTCTTCGGAGATTGAATTTTTCTAATCAAGGTACTGAACCAATAAAACGAAACAAAATGAAACTGCTACTAGGTTATCAAACACGGCTAAACTATGTTATAGTTATTACTATATTCATGGACTTGTTGTAACGCGGGTAGGTACATGTTCCTGAATATCTGAAAACTTACCATTAAAGAAATTATAATAGAAACAGAACTAAAATAGTATGAAGTTAGTGTCAGCTACATATTTGTAATTGGTTCTCATGAAATTCTGTTTTTTACTTGGGGTTTTCTGCGAATCAGAAGCATTCGTTCGTAATAGCGTACATCCATGAAAACTGTTCAGTATGTCATACTACTCCATTGCAATACTCGATTTATTATCACAAGTATATTAAAAATAAATAAAAAATATATATAAACTTAAAAACCATTATTATAAAATCATTAATAATCTGCTGATACAATATAAGTCAAACCGTCTAATACGTGTCTTCAGACACTGAACTTTGTATACATATGTATGCGTTTTAGAGATTCCATTTAATCAAAATACTTTTTTTTTCTAAATTGGGTACAGATACGATTTTTTTAAAGTTATCTTTGAAATCAGTTCGTTAATGATCAGTTTATTTTCCACGTTGATCACTAATTTAAAATGTATGACTGATAGTTTGTTAGGCTAAGCCATACTGCGACAGTGTGAATCAACTTAATTTGTAGCAGTTAACACACATTAAGAGTGTTGTGAAGAGTGAAGTGAAGGAGATATTCTGATCAACGCTTATATCATAGACTTGTTGAGCGCTGATGAAGTATCGCATGAGATGAGTACATAGACGCGTCGGAATGTAAGAACGGAGGAAGCAGGAGTACCACAATAAAACCTGCTAGCCAACTGCAACGTCCGCCAAATTTCACGCGAGTGCGAAGTTTTCCCTAACGTCGTTTGTCCTAGTTTACAGCAAACGACATGAACTCAGTCCCTCACATGCTGCAACCGAGAGCTACCTGTTGTGTACTCGAGCCCGGGTCGTCTTGTTGGGAGACGAGTGTGTTGACCACTGTACCACCGCGGAACCTCTTATATAATGGGAGAGCCCCAAATACAGTGACACTTTTAATTTGGTGAACGTGCGTGATAATTTTTTGGATAATACTGTTATCAGAAGTAATGTCCGTCTATTATCTGAAAATATAAAATACGAACTGCTTTCTACTGTGCTTACTTAAATCACACCTGTTCGTACATCCTGCCTGCTCGTATTTATTTTCAAACCAATGAATTCCAGAAGGAAATTCGGGAAATTTTTGGAATTCACGTTGGTGGGTATGTCTACCCTTCGTCTTATTTATTCTTCTTGGAAACAGAGCAGTGTAGGTTATCGTGGGACAAGCTGGTGGACGGGTTTTCTGTAGCGAAATGGAGAATGCCAGGCAGGATATACAGTAAGGCAGCTACTATCGCAATCTCTCAGAGCTGGAATTCTTGCGATATATCGGTATGTCCTGGTCGATATCCTCTTTACTAAGCAACTTATTACTAACTGCGGATTGCTGACGGAAATTTAGTCAGTTAAAAGCTCTACCTATCAAGATTGCAGCAAGCAGCTCAGAAAGGGTAAATAAAAAATTAATTACTTCTACATATGTTGGTTTAACGATGAAGCAGTCAGTGTTCTATGTAAATTTTTTAAAGAAATATTGCAAAACGAATCATTTAAATAGTGTTTGCTCAAATATGTTTGACAAATTATACTTTTAAAAAAATGTTCATTCGAATGTAGATATTAAGTATAAAAAATAAAACAAAAATGCTAAGTTCCTCATGCAGCTGTTTTGTTCCAGAAATTTACGTAGAACAATTTCTGTATAGAAGTTGTGTGTTCAAACCTGATCTATTGAGCGAAATTATTAATACTAACATCGATATCCCATTTGAATATCCATTGCCGCTACAATTGCTCTGCAGGAACCTAACACTTAGCGGATATTGTATCATTGATATAGAGGCCAATAAATACGGCACTAAATGTTCTGGCAAACAGGGTACGAGGAATGAATCGACCATGGCCTGTCTCAAGGAACCACCTGATGGTAGAACCAGGACTCGAACCCGAGCTCTCCCGGATGTGTCTTCACCGCTTCACTTGGTGTTGGACCAAGTTAATGTTTCAAGGTTAATGTTGATGACTTTACTCTGCCGCCTTGCCATTTACAAAAATTACGACACGTAAACAAAGAAATATAAATTAAGTGTTTCAACTAAAAGAATGAGGCTTGGACGTGAAAAAAAGAGCATGTTATCTAAAGAACCGAATCCTACGGAAAAATTATAAATAAAATGTAAAGGTAACTAATTATCCTACAAATACGTATGTATTGTTCCAGCAAAAGACTTAGTTGCACATAGACCACAAGTGAACTGACGACGGAAAACCCAAAAACGGACATGGATAAGAATAATTTACTACGTAAAATATTTAATGGATTCCAAATAATCCGAGAAAAACGAACACCAACGAATAAAGAACAGCTGGAACAACGACCAAGAGGAATAATGAGAACAGACAGAAGAATACGAAGTGTCGTGCGAAACAAAACAACGTAAAGGAATAACGAGACAAGAGACATCACGATACTTCAGCAACTCACGTGTCATCCACCAGTTGTGGGTTTAGCAAACAAAACAATATATCAAACTATGTTTATTCCGTAGTCTGCAATTACAATAAGCATGACCAAACATTTCTCGCGAACATATTTGTACGCACGCTTCATTTCTACACACATGCACGATTGTAATTATTCTCTAACGATTGGCCACGAGCCTGCATGTTAACAGGCTTCCTATCTGACTGGGCCAATCAGAACTACATTACTGATCCAAGTATCAACGACTAATATTTGAGTACAGGCGCCTAAATTCGTTGCAGTCAGAATCGACCAATCATGGGATATAATCCAAGCCACAATGTTTTCTAAAATAACTTGCCTTGAAACTTTTCGCCCTGACAATATCCTCTCTTTTAAGCATTTCCTAAACTTTGCGAGAGTAGGGTGGGACGGTCAAAATTTCAAGTTTAGTTTCATCCGAGTGAAACTACCCATGTTCGGGTTTTCAACTGATGTCTTCACGGTCAACTCTACACTTGCCCAGCTCTCGAGCGATAAGCGCTGGTTAACAGACGAAAATCTATATTTCGCTCGAGGAAAAGTAAACGCATACCATAGCCAGAAGCAATATGAAGTGAAACTGAATGCTGTTTGTTTAAAATATTAAATATACAAGCACGACGCTAATGTTATATTTAAATATAAATAGCCTAACTTGTAAGCAGTGAACTGTAAACGTGGCATTAACCCAGACATTTAGCACGTGTAAAATACGTATGTTTTTCCTTTCCGCCATCTTAAAACTGTGGAAAGCATTACAGGCGTTCATCAAGACCTTGATGACTGACATAACCTACCTACTACAGCATGAGAGACTTCGAAAACGCGGTATACGTGGCGAGTGTGTAAGAGTTTCCGCTTCTGTGCGTGTAGGTGTTCTGCGGCCGCTTGTGTGTCGGCCATGAGGGGTGTTGGCCGGCGAGCTAAGGGGGTGGTTGAGGGAGGAGGGGGACCAGGGTATTGATTAGCACGCACATAGGAGGCTGTAGTTAGCAAGTCTCGGGGGTGGATTGTCGCCTGGAGGGGGAACAAGGGGGTAGGAGGGGAAGTCTGGTCCACACTGCAGCATCTCGCTTGTCCCATGGCAACGACTGGCAACTACCGTCTCCTCATGTCGCTGGTTCGAGTCCACACCTCGTACCTCTCCCGCGTATGTCCGCTGACGTGCTGAGCAGTGTCAACAATCGTTTGTTAATATAAACAGCTACGTATAGCAGTGTTAAATATTGTTATGGTAAAACTGTTTCCTATACATCAATGGCAGCAATCATATTGGTCACATTATAACTAAACAGTCAAACGTACACATTTGTTAGAATACTTGTCTAGTAACAGCGATATACGTGTGCTTTCTCTGCAAGCTGAACTACAGCGAGTGTCCCATATTGCGCGTCTCATGCTGTTGAAGAAGTTCTCTAGAGTGACGCTATCAAGCGGGAAAAAAAACTACCACAGATTTTGGCGTATTTAATTATATGAAAGTCTGTTGGTTAGTTTAACATCATTTAAAAAATAAAATGTTGCGTAAACTACAAACAAATAAACATTTATGTATTTTTAATGTCCACATTAATTCCAAGTGATAATATCGTATGAAATTATTGTATTACAGCAATACCAAATCCACGAAATGACGCACCTATTCAAAAATAGTATTTTAGTGTTATTTAAGATTAGGACTATTCTTGCGGAATTGTAACATATTTGCACGCAAAATACGCAAATGTTTTCGCAGTTAGTTATTTTAAGTTTGCTAATTTAAACAACCAGTTTTGTTTACTTAGTGGTCCCACGACGCAATAAAGGGTCGACAATAATGTGAAACTGTTGTTTAATTTTAAGTAAGCATTCTGTGTCGGAAATTTTCCCCAATTATTAATCTAAGTTTAATTGATACTGAACATCAACATTCACGTCTCACTTAAGTGTGGTTCAATATTGGCTGCTGGTGCCTTATTAAGTAGAAGGACGTAATTAGCATAAAAGTCTCCCTGGTTGCAACTGTCCATCCGTAAAAAATATTAACTAAGTGTATAGTTGTAGTAAGTTCAATGTCTGGTGTGTAGGCAATAAGTCATACACTATGTAGTAAACACAGGTTGGAGGTACAATACTTCTACGTATATCGCACCTCTAGAACAATAGGGGTAGAACTCAAAAATACGATTCTGAGATATTGGCAATTAAAGTTTTAGTGAAAAAACAAATTCGGGCGTTTATAAAAACTTTTACTGCAACCATAATACAACTTTCCATTTTTAAATGTATAGAATTAACTGTTGACAATACTGTTATTCTATTATAATTATATTATTTTCATAATAGAAATATTAAAAGAACATAACAATAACAAGGAATCAAGTCAAAAATGCAGTATTTCCGGTAAGCTAAACAAGTGTTGGTATTACCATCAGAAATGCCATAGAATAATGCATTACAATAGATGCCTAACTCAAGATAGCCACTTTCTGAGTTGTGCTCCTATTGATCTGGAGGTGCGATATTGTTATCTGAGGTCGACACTGGATATCACGTATGTGAGGTTGCACACACGTTTCCTAAACACGTAGAATATGTATAATTTAATGTAACACACACCACAAGTGTAAGAGAGTGTGCACTGAGCAAGTACACTGGTGTGTTCCAGGCAAGCTATGGCTCAACGACTCGACCATGTCGTGGCGAGCTGTCAATCACCAGGACGAGGAGCAGAAGGCAACCCTCCATGCACGGCTGGGTATTGGCACAGGTGAGTGGCGCCTGGCGCATCGGCAGTCCCGCCACGCAACACAGTGGTGCGGGCTGGCATAACTTACAGGCGCAAGCCAGCATGAATACTGATACACGGCACATATTGCCGTGTTACCACTGGTGCACGTTGCTAACAACGGGATCACGTGACCTATTTTGTCTTCTTTGTAAAATTAACCAATTCTCTCCTGCCTAAAGATAAGCATTACCTCTAGTATTTTATGTCACTGTGAATTATTTCACGTACATAAGTCAATTGGTTTTTTCTACTAATTGCGTGGCTACAGAACATGCGAATATTGTATTTGACGCATCTTTATGAGAAAACTATGCGAGCTAGAACTGTTTCGGAAGTTGTAACTGCACTCATGAGTATCGACTGCAAAACTTATAATATGCTGTGTAAATACAAAATTATGACTTTATGGCACTTGGACACCCTTAAAGTGCCATAAAAAAGTGTAAAACTAAATCATCAGTGGGTCTGGACAGAATTTTGGCGCGCCGCGAATATAAGCGAAGTTGTTACCTACCCCTCACCTGTATTCTCGCATGAAACACGGGAAACTACGTCAGGCACACAGGCTTCTTAAGGTCCCTGTACATCCGCATAGCTGCCACGAAGCTTAAATGAGTTACAAAGTCATTAGTTGTGAGTGTATAAGTTTAAATTGTATACATTGAAACGGAAAATATTGAGAGCGAATTGTTGTTAAAAGACAATCTGTATATTTCTTAAGACGTTTTACATAAAAACATTTCAGGTTATCTTGTTTATAGGTTTGTTGAGAATGAATGTATTTAGAAATATATCCTTGTTTAAACTATGTGGCTTGAAGGTAGGTTCTAGTTAACTGGAGACTCTTGTAGTAGCCAGGTTCCTCGCCATGCCTCTCTCTTCTTTCTTCTTCTCCGAGGACTCTTCCTTTAAGACTGATAGTCGTGAATCTTCCTCACCAGCTGTACTTGCTCTCGGAATGTATTGGCTTAAAGAGGGGACACTCCTCGATGTCTGCGCGGGTTGATGACACGGGCGAGGGGGGGAAGGAAGTGATTCAGTAAGTGTTTTGGAACTTCCGTAAATGTCGGGGCACTTTTAAAACGCGTTTAGGGGACGGCTGAGTAGAAGCGAGGCGGCCACCCTCCACTCTCGTCTTGGAGACGGGGCAGGACGAGTGGGGAGGCCGCCCCAGGATCGCTTTATAATGGACGCCGGACGGGGAGAAAACGACTGTTCGCACTTTATTCCCTATTCAAATTGAGTTTTGTTTGAAGGAGTTGGAGGCCCGTGGAGTGGACGGACAGAGGAGATGGGAAACACTTCTACCTTGATGCAGCGCGCGCAACATCGGCACAAGGGAACACACGGCATTTAAGTGCCAGGAAATAGGTCGGTGTTCTAGGAATATGGGCTAGTATTGTTTCCTGACAAGACATCCATTTATACAGCCACGAGTCTGTCACAAAAGGAGTTTTACCAATTAGTTTCAATATCTTACACTGACAACGGCAGATATCCTTCATGAACATTAGCAGTGTGTCTTTATTCAAACCCTCGTCTCATTTGACTGCACCATATGTCTGTGATGTTCCAGTATCCATCACAATCACTGTCAATGATACGAAAAGTTTTTCTCCAGTTGCTCTATGGATTTAGCTTGATGAAAATACGAACTGAGGATACCGTACACTGGCCTCTAGCAGCGAGTGACGTCACTAGCCTGGTTTGCACGCGATGGTCAAGAGTCTGGATGCGCAACCTCTCATCCACGTCAGATGTCGTAAAACTGTAACATTGGCAGGTCAGCTGCCTCTAGCCGTGTTTTTCGCCGCTAATTAAATCTCCTCGAGGCGAGAGAGAGAGCTGCCTGGTGGAAAAATAAAAAAACAACTATTTACTGGCCGTTTCCTGCAGACGCTAGGAAACTGATGGCTTGTTCGAGAGATCTTCTCTTGCTCCGAGAAGAAATCGAGGGAAAGTTAGCTCTATGACTTGCGGGAACATTTCCCGCTCTTTGGAAACATTTTACGACTCCACCGCGAGGAAACGAAACATAGCAGCTACTCGCAAGCATGATGTGGAAGTAGGTCTGTTAAAACTGTTCGACATTCATCGACTACAAACATCCTGTACTTATAGACATAGCAGTGCCGTTAGTACAACGACTCACATGCCATAATGCACTGTACTATACATTATGTAGCCTCAGTTGTTTGTATATTGTGTGTTGTTCCTGTGAGCAGACGTCTCACTACAGATCAGGTAGGACGAGACTAGGTACAGATAGGTCAGGATAAAGTGAGCACTGCTTTCGTTTTTCTTTAGGTGATTTTGCATTCGTATTTAGTATTTTCAATATGAAAACTATCAAAAAACTAAAAACCAGCGTAAATCTTTCACCACACTGAAAACTTGTCACCTTCTGCTACAATTAAGTAAAGTTTTTGGTTACGTTTAATGTTGACGAGGGCTCATTTTAAAGAGAACAGCCCAACTACTAGCAGGTTTTATACTGGCTAAGTTTCCTCCAGGGCGAGTCTAGTCAACGTACTGTACATCTAGTTTCAGTCTCACTGTAAGTGTACATATCTTTGCATTACTGCTTGTTCTCAGATGAAATCGCTATTTCTTTGACGACTCTGTACTGAAATAAAGTTTAAGATAATATTTCTTTGAAGGGCGAAATAAATATCTACTTAAGAAAACAAATCATTTCGTTACCAGAATAAAATACCGAAAGCAGCACACCTGGTTTTAATGAACAACCGAAAATATGTAGTTCGTTTAAAAAGTATTTACGCCAAAAAAAATAATCGGTTGATGCAGTTGCATTGAATAGTTTGAAAGTGCACAAACGTACATTTTGTTCCTCCAATCAATGTAATTGTTTGTGCATGCCGAAGTTAGTTATCACGCCTCGAGGGTTGTTTTGGAATTTTTGCGACAAGAACCGTTACAGCTATTTTTTCTAGTGTATTTAATGTTGCTTGATTCGGGTACAAACTATCCCGAGAAAACAATTTCTACAGGAATTGTAGGGTAAAGCCCTAAATTTGATAAACGCTCTGTTTGGCTGCGGTTGCTAATGTGGCATCCTTACAACGATAGGTCCCAGGTTGAATTCTCGTTGATATCGCGTATTTTTATAGTTCAGAACAAAAACCTGAAACCAATCAAACAAATGGGGCCGCGATGATGTGGTGGTCAGCAGGGCGATGCGGGTTCGATCCCCGGCGATGTCGGTCCCGAATTTCTCGCACGTGGGGAACGTGGTGGACATTGCCGTTGGCAAACTAATTTTCTTAGGGCTCTCCCATCTCCCCTGACCTTCCATTCCGTCGCTGCTCCATCGTAGGGTCTCATGTCATATCCTCCAGGTGGAGACATGGCACAGAGAGTTCTTGTAGCTGAGCGCAGTCAACTGGGTCTTGCGATATTTATGTATTACAACCAGACAAGTATTTAGATATACTGTCCTAATATCACACTTATTTTAATCAAATAAATATTTATTTAGCTATAATAATGGGGTGTGCAAATCAGAATGTGTTTGACTGAACTGCACCTTACTCTCAGCGTAAGCACAATTTTCTTCGCGAATATAACGTCCGCCGATAAAGAAATGCAATAGAAACGTCAAGGACAAGGGACTTAACCCGCGGTAGTTGTAGCACGTGGTGAGGCGACATCGCCACATCGCAATAATTCACTCTGCCAGCCCCGAGCACTTGAATAACCTAGCTCCCTCGCTGCTTGGACACCCCTCTCAGGTCCAATATCTGCTGGACCAGCCGGCCAGGACAGAATAAATAATAGTCGGTACACGTGTCGCACGTTGTGCGCCATCTTGCCTTGATGCTCTCCCTCGCGAGATATATAGCACCTTGCCAATACTTCTCACATCGACTTCTCCAGAGTGTTATGATTGAAGGGTCGGCGGGGAGCGAGTACAAGTGTTTTTTGAATTGGGAGGAAAATGGATCGGACCCGAGTGGACGGCGAATCCCAGGAGATTTATGGTTCGGGTTCCTGCCTTTTTTTGTTAGTTGTCAGGCGTGTGGACTGACCTCTCGGAATAATGCACTGATTCCCCCTCAAACTGCTGCGAGCAAGGAGTAACTCAACGTGATAGCTCAGGTGACGTGGCGAGCCTTGGTGTGGTGTCCTGCCGTCCTTCCTGTGTCCTGTTGCACGCACACACACACACACACGTAGCTGCAGGAAACACTAATGTCTACACACACTTAAATATTTACAACATAGGCCTATATGACAACTTGCAGGGAGATACAAACGTTTGAATTAATGTGCAGAATATATTACGACAGGATACTGACGTGCGTTTGTGTATGTTGGTATTGGCATCTAAGTTTCTTTTAAAAAAATTAAATAATAATTAACTAAACGTAAAAAAATATGTATGACAGTCACCTTCCCCCGCCTAACCTTACGTACAGAATTTTACGTGTAAAAATTAACACACGCGCAGCATACGTATTCAAGACATCATAGAAATAAGTATAGATATTTTGGTACATAAAAAATATTTTCCTGTAATTGGTTAAGCGACATGAACTTAATATTTTCCCTGTCTTAGAATAAAAGTGCAGTACTATTAGGTAACTCGAGGGAATTTTAAAGCCGTAATGTTAAAATAAACGTGCTAAAAAAATCTCGGTAGGATCCTATTTAAATTACGCGTTTGTGTAAGCCAGTATCAAACTATAAGTATCTTTAAAACACATTTAAGTAATAATTAACAAAACAAGAGAGTCCTTTATGATTGACATCGTCTTTCGAGTTGATTAATACCCACAAACCTCATAATGACCTGTGATTTTCACGGGAAATGGTTTTGCACCGACGAGTTTCAATTCTTTAAGTTTACATCTGCAGCTATACTTAGTGACTGTTGGCAGCGTGAATGTGTGTAGATACGTCACTTACTTGACATAGCCAATCATGTCAAGGTTACTGAGACACCACACTCTAAATCTGAATTAGTGAATATTCACTGATTCACGCTGATAGATGGAGCCGTTTCAACCATTTGAATCAGTGAAAGTAGTCACTGTTTGATTAGTGAATATTCACTTATTCACGCTGATAGATGGAGCAGTTTCAACAATTTGAATCAGTAAAAATAGTCACTGTTTAATTAGTGAATATTCTCTGATTCACGCTGATAGATGGAGCAGTTTCAACAATATGAATCAGTGAAAATAGTCACTGTTTAATTAGTGAATATTCACTGATTCACGCTGATGGATGGAACAGTTTCAACAAACGGAATCAGTGAAAATAATTACTGTTTAATTAGTGAATATTTACTGATTTCCTTTAAGAGTGCCAACATCTAGCAAGTGAATCAGTGAATATTCACAGTTTTTTTTTTCAGTTGTTTTCAAAGAACAATTTTCGCTTATTGAATCAGTGAACAATTTCTGGAAAATCTGTGGCATTCACTAATTAAATTGTGGAATGTTGGCACTCTTTATCGGAATCAGTAAATAGCCACCGATTTCATAGTGATTTCTCACTGATGCAGTTTGTTGGAACTGCTCCATCCATCGGCATGAATCAGTCAATATTAATTAATTCAGATTTATAGCGCACACGTATGTAATTATAGAAGTTGGAACACCAAGACACTGAGAGTTATAAACAACCAATCACAGACCACGAAGCACAGCTGTAGGTGTGTACGTAAGACTGCGAAACAAAATGGTGTAAAAATATTTTGCCGATAATCAGAGGTCCTTGTTTTTAAAAAGATGATGCATATAGGCCTACAATATCTAATGACATGAGCTCCGGGAAGAAAGTTATATGTACTAGTGCAAGCTTCTGTCTTGTGTACTACAGACCTGGATGCTTCTTATTTTGAAACATGTCGTAATATGCTAAGTGGTTGAACATTTGAATACCGGGGACGTAATATAGGGCCTAACTTCTTATATTGGTGTATGGTCTGCAGACTCATGTACTCATACACTAAGAAACAATCATCAGTACACGTCGTATCTGGAGGAAACCGAAGACGTTGCTAACACTCAACTACCAGCTGCATATCACAACCTTGTTGTGACGTCACATCTACTACTGTGGTTTAGTAGTTGGCGAGTCTACTACAAAGCAACAAGGTACAATAAAGACGCTACTTCATCCTCTATTCATTACGTCTGCAGATCTCAAAGTGTTTGATATTCCCGAGGTTCGCTTTCATACGCACTGTAGTCAACACAACACGTAAGCCACACGGACAATACTGGCGTGCGCATCAACAATCGTATCGCATTAATGCTCAGAGTACAAAATTGTGACGCAGTGTTTTTATTTGAGACTTCGATTTTCGATCTTATATTTTTGTTTGTTGAAAGTCTAGTGGAAGCTTCAATATTTCTGCTTCAGAAATGTGGTTGAAATTTTTTGCAGATAATGCAGTCTGGAAAAAAAAGTTTTTATTCGCTTTAAGAGGGCGTGGTACATAATTCAACGCTAAAAGCATTAATCTATAACTGTAGGTTTCTTGCAGCCAATTTGCGAAAGTTAAATAATAGCAATTCTAGGCAATACTTTTAGCCAATGTTTTAAACAAAATTGTTTCCAGTGTTACGAACTTCTGAGGCACAATCTCTAACGCCGGAACCTCGTACATTTAACTGCGGCGCAAGAGATCACGCGTAACGAATTAGTAATTTTGGATAAATATTTACTCATAAAGTTGGCAAATACCATTATCTAGGATTTTCATTGAGTATTTTATCCATATTGGCTTCGAAAAAAGCGTAAAAATTAATTGATGTTTTCAGCGTTAATTTATCTACCACGCACTCTTAAGGAGACATAAAAGCATATTTCTAGTAGGCGTGATGTATTTTCAAAAACATAAAAGTAACTGTAGTATCTTTATGCAACTATTATTGGATGATGTAGTTTGTGGACAGTTAGGGACAAGCCACACACGTCCTATATTAAATCTGTAGAATTCTAACCTCAGGGTTTGTTGATGAGAGAAACAATGCTCCATGTAAACGATAGCCACTATCGATACTAAACATTCACTGTTACACATGTTGGAGCAGCAAACTGTCAAGTTTCCCGCATTGTTTCTACATGCAAGTAATAAGTATATCAGCTTGGCGTGAATGTGAAGAAGCTAGCCTCGCTACATGTTCGTACTGACATGTCGTGTGAAGTATCGACGTATAGTTTGGTGTTGGTGGACTGTAGAGAGCCAGGGTGTGACGCCTAGCGACGCCAGATAAGACCTCGGCGTCCTAATAACCTGTCTCCACTGACGCTGTCCTGTACCTGCTCCTCGCGTCCCAGGATTTCTGCTACCTCGTCCTGTGTGGCCGAGTGCAACAACCACACAACACTCCGGCCTCACATACAGTTGTGTGACACGTTGGAGAGTATGCCTGCATCGGGTTTGTCTCACATCTATGCTCCTGACAAAATAACTTGTTAGAATATGGCATATTCATGCGCGGCAATTAACTTTCGTGGAGGACAAGTATATCTAGAGGCCGATATGTTGATCACCTCTTTAAAAAAGGGAGGGTGTTACTCCCCTGGGAAAGTTTAGATTGCAAAATGTAAAATAGAGGCTATTTAAGCAGTTAACAGTTTTACATAATTTTGTTTCAATTTTTTAAAATTTTTTTTGGGGGGATGTCCCCCCTCCCAGGCGCGACCATGGGATATGGTTTAGTTGTCTCGACAGAGTTTAGAAGTACTTTAATTAAACAATAGTAATGTTGGTAATGCATTTCGTATACAAACCGAAACTAGAGACACGAGTTCATCGGGAAGAGATTCTTGCAACATTTTGTTTCAATGCCTTACCTGCACTTCTGCAGCTGTGCTTCATGGTTATTGGCAGAGTGCCTTTGTTCAGACAAGTCTCTCATTTGACTGCGCCCATTAGGACGAGGTGATTGTGACACCACAGTCTGTGATTGGCCAGTATGACCTCAAGACAAGTGACAGCTAAAACACACAATCGCTGACCGTGAAGTAGAACTGCAGATGTTCACATAAAGTATTGAAACCAAGTTTTAGAAAAATAGTTTTGGAATTATCATGTAGGAGTTCGTACTTATGAATTATGACAATTTAATAATATTTTAAGTAATGAGAGATTCTCGCTGTTTCTAACTCATAAGGTAATAGGTAGGCTATATAAAATTGGTTACCGAACGTGAATGCATATGTAAAATGAAAGAGCTATAATGACATAGGCCTATTTTAGTAGTGTCATAGAACAAGTTGCTATGAATGATGAATTGGCTATTCAATACCAGGAGTGAGATTCTTAGTTAAGCGCTGGCATATTCCAACCACTTGAACAGCTGGTTTATCTTTAGTGTAGTGGGCGTCCTGGTCACATCTTACTGTCGGGAGAAAAATCGTGCCACGGGTATTTGTGCCGTTGTTGTACTGAGGACACCAGAGCCGTGGTCGTTGCAAGATTTACGCCTGGTTGTCCACTCGCCACGCTCATCTCCATCAATACCGGGCAACTGTGCAGCCGTGGTGGCGGGCAAGAGTGTACTAACCGCCAGACGTACAACTGCACACTAACAAATATTCATATTAGTTTCTTTATTGATAAGGACCGGAAGAAGTTTGTGATTTAATGGTATGTCAAGTTAGATTTCAAACGTACGTCCATTTCTTCTAAGTGCGTGACTAGATCGCAGTGGCAATAGAAACCCGGAAAGGGAACTATGACTAAACTGCCGGCACAGACAAGATAGTAATACAGACGTGAAATGACGTGGCGGCTCGGTTGTTGATACTAGCCCCATGTATGTTTGCTTCCTGCATGTTACTGCAGGTTTACTATTGGCCTGGCTGCCAGCTAGCAAGGCAGCTGCCTTACACTGATTGGCTGTACGAGTTTCTGCCATGTTGCTGGCGTGTGTGATTCAGTTGGCCTAAATATTCTGTGCACACGGTAGCCATGTGAGGGGCGAATGTCACAGTAGCGGCATCCACCAATGTTGTGAGTACATATAGGCTATCTATGGAGTACCAGCTGCGAGTTACTGAACTTGCTACGTTTCATTATCCGTACTTACAGCACGTCCGACAATTCACTCAACGACGGACAATTTGGTTGGGAGACATTTGTTTATATCTTAACTCTGTTGGTGCAGGAAGATGTTTAGGAGTGTGCTATGGTGACAAGTGCCTGTATTCGTCTGAAGCGGTGTTGTAGAACAGAAGACAGTAGAGTGACTGAGAAGAGCAGAATGCAAGTAGAATACTTTATACAGTAGTAGACGAACAACGCAGCGTTTATAGTAACGCGAGCCATACAAGCAGTGCAAGTTGTCAGCTTGTATACAACAATACAAGGACGCAAGTATCACTCGTCTCTGTATTATCATCGTCCTCTTAAGCCCATGCTTTCTTGTTTACACTGTTATTGTGGTCATTATTTGTTTAAGGGCTTGGGCCCGAGTTTCTCGGCTTTCGAGAGAATTATTTTTTAAAATGCATACGAGAGTCAATATCGTAAACTTGCTTCGTAACTTTGTTGCAAATTGGTTTTACTATGCATTGTCATTTTTCGAGACAAACTGTATGATGAGTATAACTAATTTATCAATTAAAAGGAAATTTCGTTAATTAACTAATTAGCAACTATTTTGCAGTCTTCTGACTCGACAAAATTAAGAGTTGTAGTGCTTATAGACTACAGTGTTTATGTTTACCTTTTCATAATTTCCAATGTTGTTGTTTTTCATTATATATTTATTTAATTTTAAGCCCTTGCCCATATTTACATTTCTTTTGTTTATTTGTTGAAAGTCATAAGGTTAAGCATAATGTTTTGTTTACATTTAAATAATTGTTTATTATTTTAACTAAGCAGCCTG